>JAODUK010034965.1:0-21904 GCA_027564635.1 Typhlichthys eigenmanni | reverse complement strand
CCTGAGCCACTTGTGTGGGTTGTAGACTCCGTCTCATGCTACCACTAGTGAAAGCACCGCCAGCATTCAAAAGTGACTAAAACATCAGCCAGGAAGCAGAGGAACTGAGAAGTGGTCTGTGGTCACCACCTGCAGAAGCACTCCTTTATTGGGGGTGTCTTGCTAATTGCTTATAATATCCACCTGTTGTCTGCTCCATTTGCACAACAGCATGTGAAATTGATTGTCAATCAGTGTTGCTTCCTGAGTGGACAGTGTGACTTCACAGAAATGTGATTGACTTGGAGTTACATTGTGTTGTTTAAGTGTTCCCTTTATTTTTTTGAGCAGTGAATGTAAATTATTTATTTATTTTTTGTTAATCTTATATAAATAGGATATTCCATATACTGTAGTTTTTTAAATCATGACAAATAATATGAAAGGGACTCTTCCTCTTGATTAGTGACTGTGGAGAAAGTAACCCTTGTGGCCAGAATGTGTTTTTATTGGAAATAAAACATGTTGATTGCTTCCATGGAAAAAGCAATCTGGATGGCAGCGCGCACACACACACACACATACCTACCTGTTGGATATCTGGTTCCCTCACAGATGTGCATGGGTGGCAACATTAGTACTGTCACAACCCGATACTGTGACAGAAACTGATAGAAACAGATAATTGTTTGTTGCTATATTAATGTTTGAAATTAAATTAGAGAATTTAATTAAAATACAGAACAAAAAAATAAAATAAATGAATCATCCTCAATCATCCATTATACTCCCAAGGAATTTGCTGCTTGAAACCTGTGAAAGCCTTGCATCCTCACCAGGATGTCAATTGTGGCCCAAAAGAAAAAATGAAATGATGTGGTCCGGACCAGTTGCCGTGGTCATTCTCGTGGTCCCTGTGGTCTGTCTCGTTGTCCCGTGAGTTTCACTAGGCCTACTACTACGGAATGTCATGGTTGTGTAAAAACGTTTAGGCCTACATTTGCTAAAAAGATGATCAGTAGCAAAACAGCTGTAGTCGTATTGTTTTACACATTCTCAGTCAGGTCTGGACCACAAGAACCTCGCGACGGACCAAGCACCATGAGCAAGTGGTCCGCTAGAAAACTATATTCAGAAAATATGTATCCGTACAAGTTATAAATATTTACATTTTTTAAACTAACCTCTTAATTACACAAATATTGTGCTTAGGAAACGACTCATGTCAATCTTAAAAATATTTTCGATGTCTGAACAAACAACCATGAAATCAGATATGCCGTAGTTGTGAAACTCATAAGGGACCACGAGACAGACCAGAGACCACGAAAATGACCACAACTGGTCCGGGCCACTCATGGGACCACTCATGTGACCACTAGCTTCAGCTCCCCTAGCGGTAGCCACCAGCAACGGCAGTGGTCCGTTTTTGTCACCATGGTCACAGGACAGACCACTGATCTGGCTACAACCCCTGCTTTAAGATACGCTATTGGAGCTGGAATTACCGCGGCTGCTGGCACCAGACTTGCCCTCCAATGGGTCCTCGTTAAAGGATTTAGAGAGATTTAGAGAAGAAAGGGCTCTCAAGAACATCGTCCAGCACCTGTTCATTCACATCAGATGCCATGTCTGAGATGCGGCGCTGGATCGTATTGTCAGACATTGGGATCGTATTCAACTTAGCAGCAGCAGCTTCTCCCATCATTACCGAATACATATCTTTAGCAGCAGGGAGGATTAACGTTTCACCGATGTTGTGGGGTTTACCTGCCTTAGCTATGCGTAACGCCACCTTATATGAGGCACACATTTACTGTTCTAGACTACAAGATTTTATTCATAATGCTTGTATTATTTATTTTTTCACACGCTTGCGCCACCCCCGATGTCCTCTGGCGCGAGGCGCACCTCACACTTTGAAATCCCCTGGCCTAGACAATGCGGTACGATCCATTAACTAAAACACAGATTTGAAACGAGAACTAGAGATTGCCAAATGTACAATAATCAAATATGATATTAAAGGCAATTTAAAAGCGTATAACTGTATAACGTGTTGATTTACCCTCGGCTGAGGTGTTAAGAACACAGCTACGGTATGGTACCGTGCCGGTACGGTAGCTGTTGCAACAGCTACGATACCGTAGCTGTTGTATAAGCCTACAGTAGTAGGATGTGTAATATTGATAGCAGTGATCCATGTGTTGTGAAATAATACATAAACAACACTTACCGAGAAGCCCTGAAACATCCTTTGGTGAAACGATTTAGTTGGAATATATAGTTAAAAAATAAACATTATGGCAACAACCGATAACGAAGTTTAACGACTTTAGATTAACATTGAGGGGAAAAGTCGCTTTTGGCATCAAATGGCAAAATGGCGGCGCCCATAGCTTGCATCAACTCATAGAAAAGTGTTGACTCCTTAGTGTAGCCATGCAACAGGCTTTGGATTTTTTTCCCCAGGTATCTTCTATCTGTGACGATCCTCAAAACAGTTTCTGTGTAAAATGACACAGGGGTACATCACAAGTCTTGCACCATGGAGTGAGGTTACTTTTTTGGTTCACCTGGAGGCAAAGTTGACATACCCTGCGGCCTTGTGGCGGCTCTCTCCCTGACATCTGTAACCATGGCTATGGGAACAGGAACATGATGCGTGCTTCTGTTGATCGGAACTCCTGTCTTGTCCACGCCACACATCTGGGGAGCCAGCTCAACCATGAACGTTTTGTGTGTCATGTGCTGTAGGCATTGGTTGTAGCTATATCCATACAGTGCAGGAACAGCGAGCGGTTTTGCAGTGGGTGGAGTAATACTGGATAAATTGGTCTGACAGGTCAACCCCACCCATATGTTTGTTATATGCAATGACGGCGATAGGGCAGGGAATGTCATTCACTGCCCAGTGTCCATCATTGCTTTTCACCTTCCTCTTCACCACCTCAGTCTCTCCAGAAATGGCTGGATGGATGCTGGAGCACACAGACACCTCCCGTGTGTCCATCCACTTCACAAACACCAGGGGGCCCTCTCTAATCCATCTCACCGTGCCTTGTTTTGATTTCTTGGTGAGGGCATTTGCACGGCCATTTGGACGCCCTTTCCTGTTGTTCCTGTAAGTGCCCACAGGCTCCAAATTAAATGTTTTCCAAATTGAGGAAGAGATTGGGACTGGTGTATAAATTGTCCACAGAAATATGGTATCTAGTCCCAAAATAAGACGGCTGAACGAGGTCCATGACGGTATCATATGACAGTCCATGCACACTTTGTGTAGGATTTGCCTATGTAGATGTTGAAATTGACAGTGGAGCCGTTGCTCGAGTCCGCCAACACAAAAAGTTTGATTCCCCATTTTGTTGGTTTGTCCTTCATGTACTGGGTCATGCCAGTTTTCGCCTTGGTCGCTACCATTCTCTCATCAACTGCCAATTATCTCCTTGGGTGGTAGTGAGACTGGCAGGCACAGTGAATGTCATTCGTCAGTGGCTTTATTCTGAACATCTTATCAGAATTTGTTGTTTCCTTCTTCTTGTCATGTTCCATAGCAATGCCCTGAATCGATCTCTTGTCAAGACTGTGCCTGGAAACAGCACGGACCAGATGTGCTGCTGTTTCCAAGGGACTCTTCCGACATAACCCCTCGTGTCTGATATATATAATTTCTGTTCTACATAGCCCTGTCTGGACAGGAGGAGATTATCAAGAATTATACTTTAGTAATGTCTGACACACATATCATATAATGAAAACAAAAGAACAAATTAGAAAAGCATAACACATAAAAACAAAAGAACATATGGTTATAATAATTTATAATCTCACAAGACCCTGAATGGAGTCCTGTATGGGGCTCCAGTAGGGGACTCCATAGTTCTACTGGGAGATTTCAACGCACACGTGGGCAATGATGGAGATACCTGGAGTCGAACCCTAAACCCGAGCAGGCGTTTGTTGTTAGACTTGTGTCTAACAACGACAACTGTCTGTTTGTCTATAACAAACACCATGTTCGAACATAAGGATGCTCACAAGTATACGCGGTACCAGAGCACCCTAGGCCGAACGTCGATTTTGTGATCGTATAATAATCTGACCTCCGGCCGCATGTTTTTGACACTCGGGTGAAGAGAGGGCCAGACCTGTCAACTAATCACCATCTAGTGGTGAGTTGGGTCAAGGGGTGGGGGAAAACTCTGAACAGACCTGGTAGGCCCAAACGGGTAGTGTGGGTTAACTGGAAATGTCTAGAGGAAGGCCCCCGTCCGTGAAATCTTCAACTCATACCTCCGGCGGAGCTTCTCTGGCATCCCTGTGGAGTTTGGGGACATTGAACCTGAGTGTGCAATGTTCAAAGCTTCCATTGCTGAAGCTGCGGCGGTAACCCTCGAACATTGTGGTGGACACCAGTGGTCAGAGAAGTCGTCCGACTGAAGAAGGAGGCCTTTCGGGACATTTTTCCCCGGAAGTCTCCGGAGGCGGTTATAGGGTACCGACTGGCCCCAAGGGCTGCAACATCTGCCCTAGCAGAAGCAAAGCAGCGGGTGTGGGAGAGGTTCAGAGAAGCCATGGAGAAATACTTTTGGTGCTTAAAATAAATGTAACAACTGAAATTAGTAAATCATGTCGGCTACCCTTCTGCACTAGTTTCGAACCGGAATTACAGATGCAGACTTTGTGAGTGACAATGCTAACAGCCAATGAAAATCTACATCTCAATTCCGGAAAGCGCTGTCGATCTTACAGGGGTCTACTGTATGCGTAAGACGTTCAGCACAGTTGCTTTTATGACTTAGAATGGACGGAAGAGGCTGAGACTACTTCACGCCTAAACATTGTTCTTTGAAATGCCATCCAAAGAAATTTACTGCAATGAAGCACAAAATATTTCTATTTTTGTCAGTTTATGTTGCTTGGGATCAGATTAGTAGGACTTCATTTCAATTATTGATTTATGTTTGTGAAAAGTAGATTGTTTTAAGCATTTTCCTTCTGCAAACGTCCCTTTTACATTCGAATGTCATAGAAGTAATCATCTAATTTTTTTAATATACCGGTAATCTGATTCCATTATCTTAGCTGGTAACTGTAATGTAATATTGATATGACGGATTTCATATCTACTCTATACATACTGTATTGTTTAATGCAAAACTAGTGTGAATGAAAAAAAGGTTATCTATCATGTTTTGTTTTTACCTGATGCAAGGATTCATTTGTTAGTATTCTGACTGGATTCATGTATTAGTCTGATTAATAACTGCTAACAAATAGCTTTGTTTGTGGGACATCAGGCTTTGTGTATCGTGCGAGGATAGGGGGAAGGCAGGAACCGTTGACAAACAATATATTTAATGAATGAACAAGATGAAACAGAAGGGCTACATGTACTGTGGACAGTCAGGGTAACGTAAACCAGTACTGGATTTACGGGAAGCATGCAGAACGGTGACACTCGCTATCACCCCACCATTACACTTTGCTATGGAAAATCAGGTAATCTGATTACGGTTATTATTGATAAGTGATTGATAGGTCGGAAAGCTCCCAATAATTTACTTGTATGCTTGTACAATCATTAACCACATAAATACATAATAATTAGGGGACTGTAAAATGAAGGGTTACCGAATAAAATAAAATCCAGACCTTTTCTTCTTTCTCCCTTCTTGCTCCTATCTAATTGGGGAGGAAGTTGTTCCAATAGTTTTGCAGTGATTTGTGTGTGTGTGTGTTTTGCTTTCAGATCTTTAAACTTGTATATCAAATTGACACGTGGAGGTAAATGGACCGGCCTGTCCTGCAAGCCCTCGTTTAAACCAACCAATCTGCTTGTCCAGTCACTTAGGCTTCAATGAGACACCACGCTCTGTTAATTGTACCTCTGGACGTGCAGGCAGACACCCCGAGAGATAGCTGCAACCATACTCTGCTGGTGAAAGCCCTGCCCTGCTGTCATCTGGACCTCTGTATGTCAACTGAGCTGCCTGGGGATGTGCCCGACAGAGGAGGCGCGACCCTGGTGAAAGGGTCTCACCTGTGTTGTCCATATGGTCTACACATTGATAGGAAAGGTTCTCTTTCACTCTGCTGTTTAAGGATCACTGTTAAAAAAAAACTGTAACTGTACTTGCATACTATAAGATTTAATACATTGCGATTTTGTCTTACAGCTATAAATTAGAAGCAACAATCCCTCATACAGAAAGAAAATACTACTATATATTTCACCAGCAGAAAAATAAATTGTATAAAGATTTAAACACTATGGCTGTTGTTTTTGTTTGGTGTATTGTAAATGTACACTATTCTACAGTAAATAAACATAATCTGTATTTATCAAGAACAGTGAAATCTCATCTGATTCCTGATTGGACGGTAACAATACAGCCCCTCAGATAATTTTCATGGCAAGCATCTGCGGGTAATGTGATGACGTGTCACAACAAAAGTTTCAAACTGTTTCCTTTCCCAACACTTGTGTTGTTCTGTCTTTCAGAAGCTGAACCATTCTCTCTGTGTGACATACAGAGTAATCCCTCTTCCATCTCCTGCTATGGCTCCTAATCCGACTCCCAGATGACTCGGGCTCCGTGCAATACTTCACCATTCGGTCATGCAGCACAACACTTCCTTGAAGCAGTTTTTATGTGCTCCCTGCTGCGCTCAGATTGTTTCTGTGCCTGCTGCCTTTTAAAACCTACCAGTCTACCAGAGATTCACAAGCATAATTTAGGAAATTACACATATTGCATTGTTGCACATGGTATAGAAGCATATTGCATTTATTGCAAAATAAATACATTTGACAGCTGTCTTGTAATTATGAGAAAAAAATGGTGTCTTGAGAAAATATCTTGAACATGGCAGTAGCCTACGTGACACCGAGCCAACAGCAATTTAAACACGATCTCCTAGCCAGTGACCATGGCCAGCGAAGGGGACAATGTATAGAATGTATATTTTGCTGCTATGGTCCCACAATAAAAAGAGTCTGGTTTATTTATATAAGGAGGAGGGAGTGGATGTTTTGTGTATCCTCCTTGATTGTATATTCTATTTTATTTTGTATAAGTTTTGCAGAAATAAAAATGTATTCAATGCCAGCACCATAAAACCACATTAGTTATGTGAACTTGAATGCATACACACGTGCTGACACTTGCTCCAACCTTGTAAGATTTAAAGGGGCTTGGATACATACACGTGAATACTAGTGTAAGGTACGAATGAGGTAGGAGCCATACACGCAACACAAAGGCAGAGCTCTGAATATCACGGTTTCATCAAACACAACAGGAACACGGGGAACAAGCATCTACAATAGACAATCACTGACAAAGGACTGGGTGGTAAAGTCAGCTATTGCAAGCTAATACACATTTGGTCAAATTCACCAAATATCTCCTTGCATTTCGCTAGCTTACTGTTCTGTTTATAAAATAATCAGATACTTCTACAGAGCCTTGGCTCCGTAAATAGGAACATTAACAAAGTAGCAAACACTGCTCACATCAACAAAGCCGTAGTACGTAGTGCTCTTCAGAATGGCTGAACCTGCCTTTTGCGGCATGCCGACTGACCCCCGAAGGAGGGGACCATCAGACCCGCCGGCATTGTATGGGAAGGGCGATACGTGGCAGCGGAACAACTCTCTCACTGGCAGAGAACCAGGTGTAGCTCATCACACAGATTACGGATCACAGGAAGAGAGGATAAGAAGGCCAAGATACCAGACACCGGGAGAGAGCAAGTAGGGAGGTATGTGGGCTACTCTCTCCCAAGCCTAGTATATGACTAGCCAAGTGGGAATACTAGTAGGAGGAGGGCTGTGACTATACCCAGGCTGTACCTTTCCTAATGCGGTGGTCTCTTTCTTTGTCTTGTGTTTTCCAGTGATCAGAAACCCCAGACAACAGGGACGGAGTAAGCGACACCTGTTGGTGTCGCTGTGGACTGTTAATTAAATTAGAAAACCTACATACGTCTGTTGGTCGTCTGTTCCCCCTTCCGGCGTGCCACACTTTATATAATAATAATAAAATAGTATATGTATATATAATGTATATGTAATATAGTATATAGTAGGCAGACAAGACATACCGACAACAACGAGGGGCAGGTGAAACTCATAAGACAGGATTAAGACACTAACAACACTATGAAACACTACAGGGAATGACTATGAACAGAGATGGAAAGAAAACACGTACAGAGTGGGAACACGTGACAGGGAAGAGACCATGATAGCTAGTATAGTGTAAGTGTTATTACAGCAGCATCAGAAAGAAAGAAACAGATCAGACAGTTTCACGTTATGTTTAGCCTAGGTGATCCTGCTGGGCACACTCGGCTATAGCTTTTTACAATTTAACTGGCGTCATATAGCCCAAAACAGATACTTTTGAGCTAACAATTCCTATTTAGGCTATTAAGTCCAACTCTGGGGCTGTACCAGGCAATGGAGTCACACCCCCTCCCACGGTTAACCTTTTCACCGCCGCCGGTGTTATCCACTCTGGCAGAAGAAAAAGCATTGATTGATTGATTGATAGATAGATAGATAGATAGATAGATAGATAGATAGATAGATAGATAGATAGATACTTTATTGTCCTCGTGAGGAAATTTGTTTTGGGTTCTACAAGCCAGATACAGTTAGACACAACAGTGCAAAATATTACAGAAATAAATAAATAGATACTTAAATACATACGAAAACATAATAAACAGAGTAAACACACCTGAAGCATCGATCAGCAAAATTCCATCCTTACTTCACAACAATGTTTCTTTCAGTTTAAGAATCAGTTATAAACTCTTATTTAAAATTGGAATTGATACAGGCACAAAGGAATTCTTGAACCTATTCAATTTATATATTTTAAGTCTTAAAAGTCATTATAACACATTATAATGTGAAACTATTCATATTATGACTATTATGATTATTAACGTGATACCCTATCTGATCCAGATTGTTTTTTTTAGTGTGGCAGCAATACACGTACACTACATATGAAATAACACATTCAAGGCTATAATAAACACAATTAGGTTTACTTACACTCATGCTTGTAAACAAATAAAATAATGTTTGTGAAGGATAATATTAAGCCCCAACATAGTGGGGGCTTAGTAAATGATAATCCAAATTTTGTGTATATTAATATATTATTAATATATATTGTGGCCTGGGGATTATTGTGGGTTGTCATTATTCAAAAGGCTTTCGCTAGTTTAAAAAGGTATGCTTGTGCTAGTTGTGTTTGTAATTACCTTGTTGGCGTGTGTTATTATTATATTAAGCATAGATGTATTTCATTTCATTAGTTATTTATTTGCTCTGTGCTTTCACCGTCATGAGTGTCTATGGTTGGTATATGGTTCAGAAGTGTGTGTTTAACAACTCACTGTGTTGGTTGTTAAATAAGCAGCTGAATTGACTGGCTAAAGAAAATGTTTTATCCTGCGGTAATTTCTTTCCACACATTCTATATAGTATAAAGTTATTAAATATTGATTGGGAGCTTCATCCAAACTATAGAAACATATTGAAATTGTTTGAAAATATAACAATCACTGTATGATTTAATAACTATAATTTTGACAAAATATTTCTCAATTAAAAAAAAAAAAATACTGTACTGTATCTCTGAATTCTAACAAAGTATCTTGAGTACAGCAGCTTAATGTACACAATGTCTGGTACAGGTCAATATGGAGTTAAACTTAACACTCCGCATGTTCATCCATCAACCTCTCTTATACAGTACACTGTCTATTGATCCTACTGCAGGGTCAGAGCTGTCAATCAGCTAATGACTGATCACTGGTCAAAACATCTCCCTGGTTGAAGGTGCATTGAACCAATGAGAACATGCTGATGGCGTAATGTTGGAGGTAACACCAGTATGTTTCTTAAAAGGCTGGCTAGATGGGCCATTTAACTACTTTTCGTCAAATTCAACAAATATCCCCTCGCATTTTGCTAGCTTACTGTTCTCTGTGCGTGTTGAAAGAATAACCTGATACTTCTACCCAGCCCTGGATCCGTAAATAAACAGTGGCGAACACCGCTCCTATCAAGTCACCACCCCCTCCTCCAACACCACCAAACTTTCAGGAAGTCCGCAGAATTATCCTCTTATTTTAATGTGGTTGAAAACACACGCCGAAAACACTATCTTTCTGCTGGATTGCTCTGTAAATCAGAGACAGACAGACAGACAGACAGACAGACAGACAAGAAATAGACTGTTTTTACCCCAGTGTTGGCAGTTAGTCATTATTTATTTACGTAGGTTTCATGACTTGAACATTTCATAGAGGTAAAAAAGCAAACCCACTTTAGATTTTGTTGACTAAAATCTCACGCTTCTTGCTAGCGCCCGTATCCATTCCAGCTGACAAATGAATCTCCACTGCAATGTTCTCCCAGCACACTTTTTGAAAGGTAGCTTTCATCCTTCAGCAAATGGTGAGTCTCAGTTGAGTCACACTGCAAACTGACGAGGCTCAGCCAGTGGAGGGGAATAATGTAATCTCTACTTTCCATCAGGTCCCAGAGCAGTGCAGGAGATGTCTGCTTCTAGGAAAACACTAGGCCTACATGCTGTTACTTTTGTTTCTTAGCCTATCCTTCCCAATTGAATAGTATAGTCTGATATTAGTTGACAAAAATTCAGATCTGTTTTAATTGGCTGGTTTCATGGGCCCTCCCATACAGTGGCAGTGCTATAACATTCCACTCACTGATAAATGCAGGCTAAATGTAAGCTAATACACTTTGTCAAATTCAACATATATCCCCTCGCATTTTGCTAGCTTACCATTCTCTGTGCATGTTGAAAAGAGAACCTGATATTTCTACACAGCCCTGGCTCTAAATAGTAACATAAACAAAGTGGTGAACACCGCTCGTATCAACAAAGCCATAGCACTATGCTTTGTTTCACAATGCATTTCGACGTGTGAGGCGGCGCCGTGGAGGACCGCGGAGAGATACTGTTTTGATTTGAGCTTGAAGTTAGCAAGAATGACTGACCTTGATAACCACTTTTAACCGATGAACAATGAAGGCCATGCAAGGGGGTTGCTGTTCAGGCCATGCACATTTTATTCACAGCTTCTCAGTTACAAGTGGTTTGCTCCTGAGTGACATCTGGCAGTGTTCAGTGTGTCTACCTCATGGGTCCACCCACACCCTTTTATTGCCGAGACAGGTGATCCGTTAATTGGATTACACCTGTTTACGATCCCCAAGGCCCCTGAACTATACCTCTGGACACTGCCTCCCATACAGAGATGGCTATACCACGCCCACCACTCTACACTGACCCTTGAAAGCTGAAAGCACTGTACCTTTGGACATTCATTAAATTCAGGACGGCTTCATGTATTTGATTTTGCTGGACACGTCATTGACCTATGGATCAAATAGTCCATGAGTGACAGGTTGAAAATGAATAGCCATATTTGATTGGCTGAGATCTGTGCGTCTGTGTTAGTCTGACGTCAACACTGTTAATAACATTACGGAGAGCAAGGACAGAGAAAAAAGGATCATCTGATTTCACGACATTGAGGGTGAAAAGTATATGTCAGACTTAGAACGTTATATTTCACAGCTGTTCTTCCAGCAAGTTGGGTGAATCAAAAAATAAAGAGCAAAAATTCAAAGTTTTATTTTTTATATTGACGTAGATATGTATCAATACAACATGGGATGTCTCTTGGACCAGTGAATAGTTTTTTTCAAAACCTTCATAAGCTGGTAACCCAGTACCAGTGAAACTGTGATTGACAATGATTTAGAAATAACATGAAATCATGGTTTTCCTCTATGTAATTGTTTCACAAACATCAACCATCCGCTACACCTTTACTTGAGATTATAGATCTCAAGTGACATCACTGCACAGACCCTCTTACAACCACACTAAGTACATTATGTTCTTGTATTATATTTGCCTCATAGCATTGTATGGTCTGCCCGGTTTGAAATGAAAATGGTGTATGAAAATGTGTCCCCCTAGAGGACATTATACATTACTGCCCCTGCTCTGTCGAACAGTTTGCCAGGGGAGGAATCCAGGCTTGGACCCATATCAATGTAGTTAACAGAATCTTGATTCTGTCAGTTTCAGGTGTTTGGACTATATGTTTCCTTTTCTATGGATACGATTATCTCATTGTACATACTGTACAAAGACAGTTGACCCTCCATCTCAGGTCAGTGTTGTGTATGTGGATTAGAACACATTATTCTGTTTTACTGTAAAAAAGCTTATACTTTGTGAGTGTCTTTAGTCCTGCTCGTGCAGTTCATGGTTTTACAAGAAACTGAATCTTAAACCAATGAATGCGTAAAGATATTTATTTTGCAGCTCATTGAATGCAGCAGTACACCTGAACACCATCTATGTTTGTCCACCATAATAAGAATAAGGAAACAATACTTTGTTTGAGGGTTTCTGTGACCCAGCTAACAGACTGGTTAAGATGGCCAACACAGTGTGGTCATCTGAATGCACATGGGAGATACAGGAACAATGACTCCCTGCAGTTTCTTCTGTCCGGACAATCTCATCAATAAAGTGTCATTGTGTTAAACTGCAGTACCATAATACAGTATTTAGCTTATGAAACTAAAATATGCACGTGTGCATGATAATGCAGTGTGTGTGTGTGTGTGTGTGCGCGTGTGTGTGTATGTGTATATACAATATATATATATATAAATATATATACAGTATAAACTGTACTGTATATAAAGAAGGTTTAGCATGAAAGCCAGCAGCGTTAGGCAGGATAAAGTAATGGGTCTCAAAATCTGGGCACAAAGGTCAGATGTGACCTTTGACCTATGAACTTCTTATTAACATTGTAGTTTTTCCTTGTATCATTATGAATTATGGGACTATGTTTTAATCCACAATGTGTGAGACCCCTAGTAGCAAGCCAAGAGAGCTGGGAGAGCTTATGATTGGCATGCAGGGTGCTTAGATGGTTTATCTATGAGGGGGGGGCTTTCTTCTTGATCACTCTTCTTCTAGGTATAGAGGCGGGGGCGGGGTCAGGGCCTGGGGCCGGGGCGGGGCCAGTATTGCTATTGGCAGCCTTGAGCTCATCAATGAACGTTTCTATGGTGGTAAACTTCTCAGTCAGATCGCCAAGGTGAGCTTTGAGGGCATTGAACTCCTTGTAAAGGTCATCCAAGGCTTCAGAGAGCGGCTGGATCCTGAGGGAGTGAGAGAGAGAGAGAGAGAGAGAGAGAGAGAGAGAGAGAGAGAGAGAGAGAGAGAGAGAGAGAGACTCATTATTTCCTGGGTTGTGGTTAGAGACCAGGCCCTGGTCTGGTTTGCGGCTGTCCAGACGGCCAGAGATAGCTTTTGGCAGGCGCTGGACAATCCCACATCCTACATCTAAACATTGGAAAAAGTGTTATGTTAATAATAAAACCAGAAACATTGTATACAGATCATGTTCACTCCGCACATTTATGACTGAAGATGAGCAGAAAGGGGCCCTATGTCTATCTTGCCCTGTCCTCTGCACCCTGCCTTCGCTGTCCGTCCTGTGAGGTTTGTCTGTCTTCTGTTTCCTGTATGGTGCAACCATCTGTCTTGTTTCTACATGTTTTAGTCTCTCCTATTCATCATGGTTGTCCTCTATGGTCCTGTCTACTCTCCTGCTCGTCCTCTGTATCCTACCCTCTGTCTGTCCGTCTGTCCCGTGTTATGGCTTGCCTGGTCTTTCCCACATCATAATAGCAGGTTCTATTTTCACATTTAAATTGCAGTTCCATATGCTGTTTTATGGCTGCCTGAATCACACAATAAACTAAACGTTTTTTTTTTTTTTGGTCTGGAAAACCTAATTCCTGTGGGATTCTAAATGTACTATTTTCTCCTGCTCAGGGGAATGTTCTTAGTGATTCACATAAATGTAAACATTTCCGATAAAGACAGTGGAAGCCTGCAGACCGTTTAAAGGGACTGATTTGTTTCCATAAATACTCATGAAGTTTGAAGCAGCATTGTTTTGGTTTAAAACTGAAAAAGCAAGTTCCCGTCCCCCAAGACGTGCATCATGTAGCTCTGCCACCATTTTGACTTGACTTCATCGTCATCGTACTCAGCCGCCCCAGCTGGTTGCTGACTGGTCCGAGTGGCTTTGCGAATGCTGAAGCGAACACGCTTTCCAGACTATAATCTCAGTCATAATTGAGGTGAGGAGCCAGAACCAAACCTGACCCTCCCTCTCCCTGCAGGCACACACACACACACACACACACACACACACACACACACACACACACACACACCTAGCGTAATCAGGCAGGAGAGACTGGTGGTCGTTCTGCAGCAGTCCTTTTATCTGGGCCAAGATGTCAAACCTCCAGTCATCCAGAACCTGAGTAAGGTTGGCCACACCGCGCATGCTGACCCTCCCAGCTGGGAGACAGGCATGCGGACAGACAGGCAGACAGACAGACAAATAGGTGTTACACTGTATAAATGTTTTTTGACTGTTTTTATGAGCTACGAATGTAGACTAGGCAGCAAAAACATAGACTTGTGTTTTAGTTTATTGTTTTACACTGTTGATAAATGAGACCAAGTCTACAGTAATGTGCCACCATTAGCTGTCACATTGAACACCATATCTGACACAGCGTGGTGGGAGGTCACTTCAGCGATGCTTCGTCTCTCATTGCATCATCAACGTGAGCCCTAAACCTTTGAGCCACAGTAAACAGAGAGGGGATCTGGATCTCACAGCCGTCCCTGTAGTTCCACTCAGACATGGTTGAGGTTGACGGCCGTCGCTTCTGGGCCAACACCGTCACCGTGACGACAGCCAATAGCATCAGCATTCTCAGTTTGGGCACCATGATCCAACAGCTCTGTGTAGAGGACAACTGTGCAACAGCAACACACTCAAAATATGATTATATTGTTTTTGTTGACATATCACAGATACTGTAATAATGAAAATAACAAAGTAATTAATAGTAATTCATTTTCTTCCATATTTATACAGTTAACTATGTTTTCTTAATGTAATGTATATTGGCATCATTGAAATGCAGGCCTCAACCACACTGTCTATTTACTGTATCCATAAAGGTGGAGTCAAGAATTGTGAGCTAATACACTTTTTCCCAAATTCTGTGACTCTGCTCACAGCCCACTAGCTGTCTATCTGTGTGCGTAATACTCTGGTGTTACAGCCCTGTCTCTGTAAATAGGAACACAAACAACACTATCCCAGGCTTGGCCGTCCAATTTAGAGGACAGAGCTTCTGGAAGCACCCTATGGCAGAGGATCCCTTGGCTGAGAGAAACACGGCACATGGACCCCCGATCACGTTGGTCTATGATATAAATTATTTAGTTATCGGGCCAATGTGTAAAGCGGCCTGTGCCATGTATAAAAGTAGGACACTAACTAAGCCAATAAAATAATTATTGACATATTTATACTTATAGCACTAGAGCACTAATTAACATAGTATTCATGTTAATTATATATTCTGACATTTACATTTTTAGACAAAACTACGTTTGGGATCAAATCATTTGGAGGACCCCCTGCAATACCTCTGAGGACCCCCTAGGGGTCCCGGACCCCCTGTTGAAGACCTCTGCCCTATGGCATTGAAGGTAGAGGTGGTTTTGTTGGTATTTCATAAAATTTCATGAATTTTATGTTATTAAATAGCAGCTGCACATCTATTGCTGACAGTGTTTAAGAGTAGATGAGGTCTTGTTTGAAGCTAACACTGGCCAATGACCTGTGATGATAGTAATCTGAAAAGCTGTACATATAGATCATCACATTATGACTCCATATCTTGACTGTCGTCTTACTAATTCTGTATACTGTATGTCATGACTATCTTACTGTGTATTTCTTACTTATGTGTGGATTGTGTGGATATCCTGTACTGTCGCTCCTCTCATGTTCTGCTTTGTAACAATAATTTAACATTAACCTCTCTCTCTCTCTCTCTCTAGCTCTCTCTCTCTCCCTCTCTCTCTGGTTATTTTGGTACGCAGCCAACACCTCATCAATTTTCATCACACTCAATCAGGCAGCTGTGAAATAAATCTGGCCTCTGGTCAGAGAAACCACTTTCAGGAGGATTTACAGAATCATCCCAAGTGACTGAATGTATAAGTGGCTGATGCCTTATTTCATTTCATGCTCAAAATTAATGGGGGCTTTCATTTAAAGCGTGCATAATTCTGACATTGTTTCTTATACATATAGTTAATGAGACGATGCTGAAGTTACAACATATAAATATATTTCATGAAGTAAATCTAGATGGATTATTGAATATGCTATCATGTTATATGTTTAGCTGTGCTGCATTTCTCAAACAACAATTCAACAATTTCTTTAATATTTCATAACCAGAATGGTATGGTGCCTTTTCCCCAAGGGGAGTTCTATTGAATACAATACAATCTCAATTTAACACTTAATTTGTCTTTAAATGTTCTTCTCAATTTCAGACATCAGAAAACAATTGTGTTGCCACTCCACTACTATTTACAGTCTGCAACGTATCTTTTGTAACTTTTACATTATTTATCAAATTGATGGTTAAAGAGTAACCCAGCGTGGCTAGCAACTTCACAGATACACAATCTATAACATATTGAGCATGTATTAGCATTATGACAAATACCTGATTGTTTTTGTTGATCCCCAACAGCAATGCTCCCAGTACTCTGAGGACTTCTCAGGAATGATGGAGATGGAGCGCACAAATGCAGTGAGAATGAGGACACACACACATACACACACACAAACACAATTATTATGGGGCCTTGTGGTCACAATGGTTGGAAACCAAGTTCCAATCTTTCCGATGTTTGGACTAGTGTGTGTGTGTGTGTGTGTGTGTGTGTGTGTGTGCGTGCGTGTGTGTGTGTGTACGTGTGTGTGTATGTGCGTGACTATGTGTACATTCTTTTTTTTCATGATCCCTGGATGAAGCCACTAGAGCAGAAGTAAATACAATTACAGATGGCTTTACCAGGCCCGGCTTGCTCAGTCAGAGCATCATAGCATTCGGTGCAAATCTTTTGAAAAGGGTGTTACTGTAGGAACACAATACCTCTAAGAAAGAAGACTATGTCTGCTGTGGTCACAGCAGACATAGTCTCTGATGGGTACTGCTCCTAAATCTACCAATGGACTTAAAAACAGGAAATACTTTATAATAATACATGTATATGTACACTATATATGATAATTGATTGACCATGTTCTATCAATGAGAAAGGCCGGTCAGAGAGTATGCAGTGCTCAAATGGCATCAGTATGAGACTTCCAGTGAACCAACAGGTGAGATGTATTTTCTGCAACAGCTATAACTAAAATATTACATCTGCAATGCTTGCTGTTGGTGACTGTTATGACTGACAGTGTTAGAAGAAGAATGATGTAGAATTATTGGTTTTCACACTGGCCTCTCGCCCTTGTTGATGCATGTTTTGGTGGATTAGGTGCATTTGAGTTATGGAGTTAGGTAACAGGTAACTAGGTATAGACAGATAACTGTTTGAAAAAGTGGACATAGTATTGACTAATGCGTCCTAATTATACATGATAGGCATATATACAAGATATACACAGCCAGCCTACATACAGTGTAAATACACAGCCTGCCCTGCCCTAGTATTAGTTACACAATATACATGACTTCCTGTAGGTGGCAGCAAACCTCTTTAGCATAAAGTCTGACACAAATATAGAAGAAGCCGTGTTGCTAAGTAACTGCTCGTTCGCGTCCAGTCCACAACCAGATGAGAGAATGAGTCCATATTTACATTTTATAATATACATTTGTTTGATATAATCTATTCAAAGTCATGACTTTGGCAGCTGTAAAAGACGGCGAGTACACAGCAACCATCTACAAACTGGTGAGATGACTATTGCCACATTAGCATTAGCGGTAGTGCTACCGTACTGGCTATAGCTTCGTATTGTTTATTTTCTCAGTAAAAACAGTACAACATATCTCGTTACTGAAATGACATGCTTTTTTAAAAGTGTTTTTATTCCCTATAAGATTAAAGATAGCCGATATGGAGATGCCATTAATGTCTTGAGCAACGAACTTCAGAAACACATGAAGGTACGGTATCGTACAGTACAGTAACCTAGTGCTTGGAAAACTAGTTTAGTTGTATTTACAAAGTACCGTACGGTAGTACGTCTGTTTTGTCCATTGATTCATGTTTTAACGTTTAAAGAATCTCGTTTTAGCATACACGTGTATATAAATACAACACAACCACATACAAACAAATTATATTTTATACATGGTATTGATACGTAACCTTTCCCAGGTATTTTAACAAATTACCCTGTTGTCCATCTATACAGTCCAGGGCAGCCCTCTCTCTGCTGGGCTATTGCTACTACCATATGCAGGACTATACCAATGCTGCAGAGTGTTATGAGCAGCTCACCCATCTCCACCCTGAGGTGGAGGAATACAAGCTGTACTACGCCCAGTCGCTGTACGGAGCATGTGCCTATCCGGAGGCTATGAAGGCCAGCTTTGTGTTGGATAACCCCAACACACACACCAAGGTACACACTGCTGGACACACACACACACACACACACACACACACACGCACACACACACACACACACACACGCACACACAGTTGTCACACGGCCTCTTCCTCTCTCCTACAGATGATCAAACTCCAGGCAGCCATTAAGTATGGTGAGGAGGAGTACTCTGCAGCTAAGGTCAGTGCACACGCACACACACACACACACACGCACACACACACACACACACACGCACGCATGCACGCTCGCGTGCGCCCACACACACACACTTACATTCGCACACACACACACACAGGTTAAATGTGTCTTAGCAGGATGCAAGGACAAAGATGAGTTGTTCATAAAAGAGGAGCTTGCCACCCTTTCCTCATAAGTAAATCAGGTGTTATAACCAGTGTTATAAACTGTGTGCGTGCGTGTGTGCATGTGTGTGTGTGTGTATGAATGGTCGCGTGTGTGTGTGTGCGCGTGTGTGCATGTGCCTGTGTTTGTGCGTATGTAGACCCTGATTGAACAGCTCCCTCAGGACGACCCAGACTGTGAGGTGGACCTAGGCTGTCTGCTGTACCAGGAGGGCCAGTTTGAACAGGCATGCAGCAAGTTCCTGGCTGCCATGCAGCTGCTGGGATACCAGCCTGGTAGGACACACACACATACACGTTTTGTATTAGCATTATTATTATCGTCTTTTTACAATTGAATTTTGAACCTCATATTGTAATGTGTAGTTTATTGTCATTGTTGACTAGCATGGTGTAACCAGACTTAATATTCAATAATCAGGCGGAGCCAGGCTACTTTGTGACTCCTCCTTGTCTGTAAATGATGCTATACAAATAAACATCACTCATTCACACTTACTTACTTACTTACTTACTTACTTACTTACACACCCAGAGCTGGGGCCGCTGGACAAGCTAGCATGTTGGCAATGCGTAAACTGACAGTAGTGGAAGCGGTTTGGTAGTGTAATGTCTGCTCCAGAATGGATAATTCTGTTGGTGTTTTGTTAGATCGAATGGAGAAGCATACACTTGTAGGAAGTGTCCTAGTGATGGGGCATTCGCTTATTTCCTAGTTAACCCAGACAGGAGAGTAACAATTTCCCCCAAAATTAATCTCTCTCTTATTCCTCTTTAGCTGTGACTAAGTGCATTACATGCAGCTAGAGGGACATTGAATTACTTAAATAGCACAGAGGAACATGATGAGCAAAGACCTGAGGTGCTTACTGCTGATTGTGGAGCTGGTGTCAACGAGATAATGAAGACAGAAACAGCTGAATATTGAGAAAGTAAGCGAGAGGCATGAGTGTTGAAGACAGACAGATATAATTAGCTGATATAGTAGAAGTAGGGCCTAGCAAAAGGAATGTTGTTGCTAACAAGCAAATAGATAGCAGCGAGAGTGGCTGAGGCAATTGTAAAGGGAGAGATTGGCGTGAGGAAACAAGAAATACTCAAAGCAAACTGAATCATCATCTAGACCTAAAGTTCACTTAGTGAACAGGGTCTGGACACACTCTTTTTTTTTTTTTACAGTCTTTGCAATAAGCGTAGACGTGTTTGGATGCTTTATCCATTCTTATATAGTTATATGGCTTCTAGCACAATTAGTTCTAGCACAATTTCTAAACAACCGATTGACTTCATTGGCGTGGTGTCCATTGTACTGTAAAAACTATATCTAACTTAGTGTGAAAATCTTGTTTTTAGATATAAAATGTAGTTGGACTTGTTTCTAATATAAATGAATTATCTTGTGAGATAATTTAAGTAAATGTGCCCTTAATTTAAGAAGTATTATCAAGTGAATTTCATTTACTGCACTGGCAGCTAGTTTTGCTTGTTTTAAGCATTAGTAAGCTCAGTCAGTGCGTATTTACTCGATACCTGACAGCCAAAGTAATAAGTCACTAGCTAAACCTGAATTCCTTGACCCATTAAATCTCAAGAGCTAAGAGTCTCTGCACATTTGCAAGCTGATCAATGAAGTCTGGGAAAAAGTCACAGGCTTCGTTGCTCGGCCTTTAGCTGGAGGTTTGTGCGTGCCATTTACAAATGCTAACTGAGTGCAACTTTATGCTAGTTGACAAGTCAGTTGCTGAAGCTGTGCTCAAAGTCCTCGGTTGACTGATAATGGCTGATGCCTGGGAGCTGCTCATAAAGCAAGCATCGCATGAATGTCATAAAAAATAGACATTCATTGTATTTGCCCCCTTGTCAAAAACCACCTTACCCTGAAATCCTAAATGCCTGCGAACAAAGACCTTTCTCACCATAATATTTAATCTCAAAGTGATTCCACATAAAGGAAAAGCCTTTGCAAAACAATAGAGCCTTTTCCTTTTCTAGGCTCTAACATGCATTATTGTTTTCATCATCATGTATAGCATGATGTTTTATGGTTCTCAGACCAATGTCTTGTAGTGTTCTATTTAGTTGGAACATTTGAAACAAATCAATGCTTTCTGACTTGTTAACATGACAGGATTTATACACATCTGGAGTTATTGGGGGAGAGTATTCATGATTGTATATTTCTGCTTATCTTTTTTGTGTTTCCTTTTAATCATAGTTTTATGTGATTGATTGAATTATTATTGAAATGAACAGGTTTCTAAAATAAAAATATACACTCACGTGCTCTCTCTCTCTCTCTCTCTCCTTCTCTCTCTCTCTCCGTCTCTCTGTCACATGCTCTCTCTCTCTCTCTCTCCTTCTCTCTCTCTCTCTCTCTCCGTCTCTCTGTCACATGCTCTCTCTCTCGTCAGACCTAGCATACAACATCGCTCTGTGCTACTACAGCATGAAGAACTATGCTCAGGCCCTCAAGTACATCGGGGAGATCATAGAGCGAGGCATCAGAGAGCATCCAGGTAGCATCTTCCACCACATAATCAGCATGAATACACACTATTACTGCATTGCAACCAGCCACGTCGACACACCTACTCAAGAGTTCAACAAGGTGATTGGCTGTGTGTCTGTCTGTCTCACGTCATGGACCGTACAAAAGCAGCGGTGAGTTCTGTTCTGTGGACCATCTGACAGGTCTCAAGACAACGGGCCTCATGAATATGTAATGACGTTACGGTCTGAATAATATCTGTCACTCTTAATACCCCAACCGCCGCCTTTCCCATCCCAGAGCTGGGTGTCGGCATGGCGACCGAGGGCATGGAGGTGCGTAGCGTGGGCAACACCTTGGTTCTGCATGAGACAGCCCTGATCGAGGCCTTCAACCTCAAGGCAGCAGTGGAGTACCAGCTAAAGAACTGTGAGAGAAACACACAGAGAAA
>JAODUK010034957.1:0-21911 GCA_027564635.1 Typhlichthys eigenmanni | reverse complement strand
GTGGCTCGGGAAAGGGAGGTTTGGGGTCCCCTGCTGGAGTTGCTGCCCCCGCGACCCGACTCTGGATAAGCGGATGAGGATGGATGGATGGATGGAGGCTTTCCTCAATGGAAAATATGTTTTCACTCTTCTTCCGACTTTTCTGCCAAGTAATGTTTTGAAAGCGCCCGAACCTTTTAATGAAAACGGTTTTCAGTGGAAGGCTGTCCAGATGGACGTGGCTAACAGACAGATATCTGGCATGCAAGGTTAGTGTTGGAGCAGGGAGACATCTCCAACTTGCAGGACAGTGAGTCTCCAGGACCAGGTTTGGGAAATGCTTGTTTATACAGTGTTGACTCACTGCTCACTGTCGCCCTCTCTCGCTCTCTCGCTCTCTCTCTCTCTCTCTTTACACTGTTTTAGACTGAAGGCTTTGTTCTGTGTTGGACTCACTGTTGATCTGACGGAGGAAACCTTTATTTTAGTTTCAAATAGGGGAAATGTAAGAAGAAACACACAGGGTGTGAGAGGGGGGTGTCTCTCTTTCTCCCCCTCTCCTCTGCCGGGCCTCCGACCGGCGACCGGCAGGGTCTAGTGGGGTCCGGTGGGGTTCGACCAGGGTCTGGGAGCTCCCACCTGCCTGGGGGGAACAGCTGTGGTGTGGCACAACATCATTAGAGCAGCTGGATGAGCAGCAATAACCCCCCCCAACAGGTTTGCTCACCCCCCCGGGGAGTTCAGCGCCAGGACACTTGTACTACCCCCCCCCACACACACACACACACACACACACACACACACACGGGCAACCCGACCGTGGTGAAATCTGTGGGGGAGATGATGAGGTGAGAGAACTTTTTATACCTCACAGTGAATCTGTCTGTAGCGCCTGCTGTATGACGGCACATGGCGTGGTCACCATGTGCCGTCATAGGCCTCATCTGTGCGTCAGTCAAGCGGGGAGCAGGATCTAGCGGCTCCCAGGGATGGGAGGGGCTTCAGATGATTGGCCTGCTGCTCCTAATTAACCCCCCCCCCCACACCTTCTGGTGGGATTTGACCCCTGTGGGCACTGAAGAGAAACGCCAAGAACCCACTGCGAAAAATGTCCTAGTTGGTATGAACTTGTATTTATTTTACAGTAGACCTCTGCTGGAGGAAGGAAGCCTTCGCTTGAGACAGAGATACTGGGCTTAAGGACATCTCAATGTGTGTGTGTGTGTGTGTGTCTGGATGGGGGAGGGGGGGGGGAAGGGGAGACCGGATATTTAAACAGAGATAAGAGTGTTTGCCGAGCTGGGCTTGCATTGGATTTGTATTTGAAATGCCATGGCAACAGATCAGGGGGCCCATTGAATACGGAAAGGTAAACGATGATGCAGTCTTGTTTTAAAGCCGTCAATTAAAAGCTCATGTTTCATTCATGCAAGTGGGACGTCTGGGAGGGAGGTTCTCTGCTAGTGACCTCTCCTCGCTCTGAAACACGGCGAGGGACACTCACTTTGGCCAATCACAGCTTGAAATCAGTAACCAGAAATGCAATAGCATTCTCCCATAGCTTTCTGGAAGACGACCAAAAGGAACCAAATATGAGCGAAACATTTATAAATAAATGTAAAGAGCCTCTCCCTCCCCCTTCGCCTCTCCTTCACCTCCCCCTCGCCTCCCCCTTCGCCTCTCCCTTGCCTCTCCTCAATGCTGAAGCTGCAGTGACGAGGCTCAGCTTTCCACGCAGGAAGTCTCTGGGAATCGGAGCTGCATCGTTTTGCAGATAACAAAGTACACACCGTTTTTGTTGCTCCAAGAAAGCTGGGACTCCATGCATGTGGAACGCATCACTGGTCTACGTCTCTTGGACAACGCAGGTTTGGGAAGAGGATATTATTAAAGTATATATTTTGTTTAGATTTTAAACCATTTGAATTCTGTGTATTACATTTCTCTTCCACTGGGGTCTCAACTGGCTTGTATAGTGTCACCTGGCACTATGCTGTATGTTTCCTACCTTTAAAGGTGGAGTCAATGATTGTAAGCCAATTCAGTGAATATCTCCTATAATAGTAAATAAAAGGCAACAACACTATCCCAGCCTTGGCAATGTGTTTCCAACGTGCGGGTCGGAGCT
Organism: Typhlichthys eigenmanni; assembly: GCA_027564635.1. NCBI lineage: Eukaryota > Metazoa > Chordata > Actinopteri > Percopsiformes > Amblyopsidae > Typhlichthys > Typhlichthys eigenmanni. The sequence continues at coordinate 19,804 of JAODUK010034957.1, read as the reverse complement.
TCTGAGCGTCTGTGTTTATGTTTTTGAATGATTCTTTCTCCAGAATGACTGACGCCACCTTTAGGTCAACGTCCACTGATGTGATGAAACAACAAACCAAGCTAGCTCCTGGTGGCACTCCTGGTGCCGCTCCTGGGGATGCCTCTCTGAAGACCCCCCTTCACACGGGCAGCTAACCTGTGACGGCCTCTGAGATCAGGTAATGGGGTGAGGGATTAGCAGCAACTGGATTCCTTTGGCATGGGCACAGGAATGTACATTACAATGTTGTTGGGCGTGGCACGCGTCAGGAATGCATCGCGGATGGGAGAGGGACACGCAATGAGACTGAAGTGACACCCCCCCCCTTCTCCCTGCAGTTAAACGTGAAAAGTCCATTTTGAAATTCCTCCTCAGTGGCTGCCCCCCGTTTCTATGGTAACTGCAACCCCAATACAATTGAGCATCTCAGAGCGTCTCCGAATGTCTCCCGGCTCTTCTGACCCTCGGTCAGAAGAGTGAAGGTCCAATGTGTTTCTGACTCTGCATGATGCAGTAGCTACTAATTTCATCTCTATAAGCCTATACCTGCATATGTAGAATCTACACAGCAATGACACAAGATTTCAGCATATATGCAGATATGTTTATTGAGATTAGCCAAATAACTCCAGCTTCATTCTCCTGTCTCAAGTTGCTAATGTGGATTGTAAACAATGACTTGCAAACAGAGGAGGAAATCCTCTGGCTACACCAGAGCTCCTAAAATATTGGCCCTTGTTCCCAGAGGTATATATCATCGGTCTGTATAGTCGATGATTTCTGAGATTGTTACTCATCCTAAAGGAAAAACTGAGGGAGGTTGGAATCCTCACTTGAGGCTGAAAAACTACAACAACCACATATGTACAAATTTAAGTCAAGGAAATATGTCACGGAACATTTTACCTACAATAATAACAAAAATCAACAACACAAAGAGGTCTAATCAAATCAAATCAAACTTTATTTATACAGCTCTGAATAATAGATATAATTTTTTTTGTTGAAAATGTCATTATCTGCATCGCGCAGATAATGTTGTTCCATAAAACAGGTCCATAGTGGCTAAAATAGGCTTCACCAAATGTTTTGGTCCTGACCTTGGAGACAGCCAATAAACGATCTGAGGGTTTGACTGGGCACATTGACATGGGAAATCATCTAAACAAATCACACAAGTGTTTAAGATAATTTCAAGACCCCTTGACTTTGCTCTTCCTCAGGAAAGAAGGTTGTGAGCCATCTGACCTTAAGTAGAATGACACAAGTACCCTTGCGAGACCATCCTGATCTAGTGAGCTTCAGTTTGACTTCAAGAATCCATCTGGAGAGCTTGGAAATCGTTTCCAATGTTGCCAATCAGTGTCGTACTGTTGGCTACGGGGGGCGTGGCTTATGTGTGACGAAGGCGACTTGACTTGAAGAACACTTACAGAGGTTAACGTAGTAACCTAGATGATATATACACCTTTATTTAACCAGGTCAAAGACTCATTGAGATTTACATATCTTTTACAAGAGATCGACCTGGCCAAGAGGGCAGGTTAAAACATCTATATACAACATTTAAACACACAATGTGCACCATTCAAATACAGCGCCACAATAAATAAAAAGCATGAAACTGTAACAGTCTTAATCAATTTGACGTGAAGCAATTATAATCCTTGTCCCATTTCACATCCCATGAGGAGCTCTAAGTCATTCTGGATATCATTCCAGGCAGTTGGGGCGACCTACTTAAAAGCTTTCTTGCCCAACTCAGTTCGTATCCGGGGAACAGACAATTTAGATACAAAACAGCATCAGTTTCATTAGAATGCATTAGAAGAGCAAAGGCTTTTCTCAATGGAAAATATGTTTTCACTCTCCTCCTGACTTTTTACTCTAAGAGTGGATAACAACAGGTTCATCCAATCAGGTGGCAAGTATTTTTTTTAAACAGTTGAAGCAGTTGCAATGAATGGCTTCCCATGGATGTGTCTTAACAGATATGTGGCGTGTCCGATTAACACAGAACCACACTGGATGTTGTCTTGGCCTGTCGCGATCTTGATTTTTCGCAGTGAACTGTAGAGTTGAAGATGTGACGATAACCTTTTTTATACGCTCCCACTTATTTGTAATTGGGTGTCTCGTAATTGGGTGTCTCGTCTCAATCAAGATCAAACAGGTGTCAGGTGTTTCTTCCGGAAGCTAAATCTGGAATAACAAGCTCCTTCCCTTCTCCGCGTTTAGTAACACAAGTCCGCTGCGGCGTAAGGGCCAGGCCAATGCGACAGAGAGAAAGAGGTCTCTTGAGGTCACGATTGCGACGGAGGAAAGAGCTGGGATCATTGGCACAGTTGTCAAGCGAAAGCCATTCTTAGAGAGGGGCCTAACAAAGAGCCCTCTGTTTGTGCAGTGCCTTCTGGCCAGCCAGAAATACTATCTCCTGCCCCCACCCTCCTGGTTCACCCTCTCTTACCCCTCCATCCAGGCCGACCAAGACCAGAGGTTGGGCTGGGCAAAGGGTGCCCATGAGATCTGTGTGTGTCTGACAAATTCTGGTTGGCACGCCAACAGGCAAGTATATGTTTACTTCCTCAAGTGTGTTTATATCATGTACTTGTCTTGAAAGGTACTGAAACACAAATGTCGGTCAGAATATAGTTTTAGTTTTGTTTATGCTGATCCCCAACCTCCCTTTCAGAGGTGTTGTGAAGAAAGGTGCTCCTAATGGACATGGAGAAAACGTCCGCCCCCCTGCACACACCCCTGCACCGCCCCCCTGCACTTCCCCCTGCACACCCCCCTGCACCACTCCCTGCACACCCCCCCGCACACCCCCCTGCTACAGATGGCAACAGCTGTCTGCTGCAACTTGAGAGATGGCAGCAGAAGCCTTTTAATGCAATAACGTAAAGTCAACACCAGTCAGAGGGGAATTCAAGAATCAAAACATGTTTCAATGCTTCTTGTTAGGGGCCACGTCCAAAGGCCATTGTGATATTCATATTCATATTATTCCAATATTAGTCATGAAGGACACCAACAGTCACAGTCAAAGGAGAGAAAGGAGGAGAGGAGGGTAACTTCATCACACATCCCCCACCGGTGTGAGAGGAGGAGAGCTTCACCACCACCTCCCCCACCAGTGGGAGAGGAGGAGAGAGGAGGAGAGCTTCACCACCACCTCCCCCACCAGTGGGAGAGGAGGAGAGAGGAGCCAACTCCCACAGCTGTCGCACATTTCCCAACAGATTCCACCGGTGCTCTGTGAGGTCGGGAAGGCATTCCTGTGCCATGACACACGAAGAAGGAATTACCTTCAACATCTGATACTGTGGAAGTGGGAATTGTGCCACCCCGACCTTGCCCATAGCGCTCTGGCCCTGGGGGGCCTCGGGGGGCCTCGGGGGACACACCCCCCCCAATCAGCCCCTGGACCCGGAGCCTCAAGTGTGCTATTCATTAAGTACACTCTGTAGCCTTGTGTGTGTGTCAGGAAAAGGGGGTACACATGTTTCCGTTGCTCTACGCAGATTTGTCGTCATAGAAACAGCATGGCTCATCTGCCCAGGGGCCATTCCCAGCTGTTGGGGCTGTCGCCCCGGGTGACCATGGGGCCAGAGAGGTTGTGCGGAGGGGAGGGTCTATGAAGAAGGCCTCCCTTCAGAGACCTGGGCTACGTTAGAGTCTACAGCGCTCCGTGCCAAGTCAGTCTCAATGTCCTCAATAGGGTGCTCTCTCCACCCCATAATGTTGCTCTAACTTTGTGTTATACTATCTTTGCCTCTGCTGGCCACATGCAAACACACAGGCAAAGGCCAGTGAGCGTCAGAGACAAACCAGTGAGCTTGAGAGACAAACCAGTGAGCTTGAGCTATAACAACAACAAGTGCTGAGAGGTTTGCACAGTTGTAGCATGTAAACAATGTCTTGCATGTTCAAATTGAAAATTGAAAGTAGGTTTACAATAGTCTCAAACAGTTCTCAGGGTCTGACCAGATGTGGGTCTGAGTTTCCTTCAGTGTTTGACAAACCTTCTGACAAACTATCAAACAAATAAATAAATAAATAAATACATAAATAAATAAATAGAGCAGGCATGATGCAAACCAAGAACAGGAAATGCTTTCATTACTATACAGATATAAAAGTGTTTAAAAGTGTTTCTGTAGTCCAAATGATGGCATTGAATGAAATGTATCTGGAAGCGTTTTGCATATTTTGCATAATTTTGAGGAAAGTTCTCCTTATGTTATTACTGACCGAAACCTTGATTCAGAGCTGTGAGCACATCTGTGGCCTTGAGAACAACCTTCTCTCATAAAAGCTGAATATTTATAGCAGGTCGTGGTGCTGAAATCACCTGGCCTGCTCTCTAAAGAAGTGCATTAAAACGAAGAGAGCTCCAGATGTTTGACGGCACGCTGTGCAGACGTCGGTACGACAAGTACAGAGTGTGTGTTTGAGCACCGCGGGCGCGATGACGATCGTCTTCGTCATTCAGAGCCAACCGCGACACGGAGCGACGGCGGTGCCTGCGTCATCCGGTGAGTCACCTAAACAGCACTCGCTCACTGCCACTCACGACGGTTGCCTTTCCCCAGCGGCAGTACACTAGGTTCTGGAGTAGCCAGCTCATGCTCATGCAAACACATCCTGTTCCTCTAGCCACATTGTTCTTTGACCTTTAATTATAGTGGTAGTTATAGATATGATATCTCTTCCACTGAGAACACAGCATCACAGTTTTGTTGACTTCATCTACGGCTACACTCCCAGTCTGTGTTTACAGTCAAGCACCACTGTGCTCCTATGGGAGGAGGGGTAGGAAACACTGTCTTGTTACAGGAAGAGGGGCAGAGAACAGGGTGAGTAGCTGCCGGTGGGGGAGTAGAGAGGATAGCAGGCCTATCTGCACACAAGTGAAGGATTGTCCCTTTAAATGAAACGTGATGCTATCCAGGCTATCGTCCCTGAACTACTAGAGAAACAGTAATAATAGCACGGATACAATGAGCAGAAGAACACAACAGCATGAAGGTATTCCATAATGGGTCAGTGCCAGAGGTCTCATAGCTAGAATGTAACGTTAGCTTGCTGCAGTAGTTCCAGCTACATCGCTGCCTCTGGTAACAAACACCGTACCTGTTGCAGATACAAAGCCAGGCTCGCTCACATGTGTAGTGCACCGCCCAGCAGCCACATTCCGCAGCATCAACGGAAAAATGCTCAAGTCATATACGAGAGCAGCTTTGAAGGCACAGCCATTGATATTGATATCACCCGTCATCGCAGGACCTGATATTAAAAGAACCTCTGCCAGAAAGACTAAGAAGAATAAGAAGAAGCTGCCACGTCTCTCCTTGGTCTTATTTGGCCTCAGGGTCTGCTTCTTAGTTTTCCTTTATCTGTTACAGGACCTGGACAGGTCGGTCATTTGACCGTCTTCTTGCGTTGTGTAGCCGTCAGATGGAGCCTTGACAGACTATGAATCATCTGTTGGGAAAGTAGGTTAGAGCACAATGGGGCTCTTCATAAAGCCACACCAGAGGTGCTATATAGCCAAGGTGCATAGGCCTGTGGCGGCCATCTTGGATTTTTAGGCAAGGAAAACTAGATGATATATTGTTTGCTATAGCAGGTGTCAATATATGTAGAAAGATAAGAATACAGTAATTACACGTTTAAATAACATTCTTCTTAATAACGCAGCACATCACAAACGCCGTTTCACTCCGTACATTATTAAAAGCACCAATAATATTGACTCTGTCGAGAGAGAGAGAGAGAGATTGGGAAGTCTGCCTAAATATTTGAACAACCACTCAGTTAAATTCCCATCTCGTCTTCCAACGCGTCTGTCTGGGCTACCTTACAGCAAGGAGATGAACTGTTAAATATTTACCATTTCCCCGGTATGTGACGAGCAGCAGACACCTTCCTCCCACAGGAAGTTTATCCTGCTGCTCCTTCCTTCCCTCCCCTCTGGAGCGCTGGCAGGTTTCAGGCAGACCTCCATACATACTGGGCACTTGTGCCCTGCGTTGACTTACCACATTCACAACATGTAGCAGACGCTTTTACTCCCAGAGCGACTTGCCGTCATGTCACGGTGAGTCAACACTCTGCTGACCGGCAGCTGACCTGCTGGTTGTTCCCATCTGTGCCCGGTGGCTTTTGTAGCGCTGCCTTACAGGTCAGCGGTGTGGAGAAAGATTGTTGTTTATGTTTGAACTCCATCAAAACAACTACACCTCTGCCTTCAATGCCATAGGCTGCTACCTCAGAAGTCCCGCCCCCTTCAGTGTCACAGGGTGCTCCCTTAGAAGCCCCGCCCCCTTCAGTGCCACAAGCTGCTCCCTTAGAAGCTCCGCGTCCCCACACTGGACACACATTGGCAAGGCTGGGATAGTGTTGTGTGGTGCAGTCTGCACCACTTTGTTTGTGTTCCCATTTACTGTGTAGAAACACCATATTATTTTCAACTCTGTACATACTATATCTATGGGGTGGGTGGTGAGTGTTTACGTAATGCTGGTTGCAACCTCAATGGGGACTCTTGTACGCTTTTACTGTAAAGAATGAAAACATACGGGAATTACATATTTCATAAAAAAGAATGTCCACGTTAGTTTAGGATCATTTCTTTTCTTTAACACTTTAAAGCAACTGATCGATTATAATTGCATTTAATCCCTAATCCCTCATAGGCAAAATGCACTTTTGTTCCGCAGAAGAATGCCACCAAATCTCCAACATAGCTCCAGTGAAAAGAAATGGGAGTTTTCTGATTTCACAATATCCCCAGCACAAAGCCTCCCTTTACCCCTAGACCCCCCCCCCCACCTCAGTTGTAGCCTTTTGTTGCATCCATGCGACTGTCAAACCAGCTCTGTCGGAAATGCCAGACTCACACAAAAAAGCTGGAAAGAAATGGTTTCGGGAGCCCCCTGCATCAATCCAAGTGCAGCGAGAAGTATTTTACAGCAGGCGTGTTGTTATTCCTGCCCTGTTAAAGCTGTCTCTCCTGCTGATAAACCACTGGGCCCTAAGCTCCTTCCTCCGGCTGACTGCTCAGATCACCTGGAACGTTCTTGTCTAGAAAAGACAACGCCTTTGTTCCCATCTCAGCCTGGGAAAAACCACCTTGGTCAAGGGGGAGGGGGAACATTATTTGGAAAATTATTATGGCATTAATTACAGAAGGATCACGCACAATAAACTAAATGTATTATCTAATTAGCGTTCCAAAAAATCATCTTTAGTCCCGTAGAGAAGCTCACCAACCGTCACAACCTTCTATCCTCATGGTCGTTCAAAGCGTGCCCATAAAATGTAAAATGACCTCCAAACCAATCACCAGCATTGCGTATTGTTGACACTTGTTTACAGTAACGTGCTGTAGTCAGCATGCTCAATGTGAGCTAGCTCAATGTAAGCTAATACACTTTTTGTCAAATCCACCAAATATCTCCTCATATTTCACTAACTTACCGTTCTCTGTGCATGTTGAAAAAATCATCTGATGCTACACAGACCTGGCTCCATAAATATAAGATAATATATATAACATGTAACATAAAGTGGTGAACGCCGCTCGTATCAACAAAGCCGTAGCACAACGCTTTGCTTCACAATGCATTTCTATATATGAGGATATATGTGAGGCGCCGCTGTGGAAGCTGACCCTGCCTTTAAATCCTGCTCAAGAGTCCCTCCAGTGGCTGAAACGTGCTGAAGGGCACCATGCACAAGCCCTCTCTACTCCTCCTCCTGTAAGAGGACAGTGTTCCCTACCCCTCATCCCATAGGAGCACAGCTGTTCTCTACTCCTCCTTCTCCTCTCTGTAGGATCACACATTAGCTAAGCCAGAGAACATCAGACTTGGTGGGTTTCCTCCTGTAGATTCATTATGAGCCAGATCGATGCCAGTCGATCCCCCATGTCACCATTCAGTCCATCTTCAAGCTGCCTGTTTACATTATTACACTATTGCATGTTACTGTGTGTGTGTGTGTGTGTGCCTGTTTGTGTGTGTGTGTGTGTGTGTGTGTGCAGAGCAACATATGTCATTGTGAGCCAGTGTCACCCCACCACGGCCAGCCAGACCAACTGTCACCAGGCAGGTTTAAGACGCCCTTAATTGGCTGGGGGGGTGGGTGGGGGTGGGCTCTAACTTGTTACAAGCACCCCTTACCCCCTCCCTACCGTGCTCCAGAGGAAGGTCCCTTATCAGACATGGTTGGACACCTCCGGTGGCAGTTAATCAGAGCCAGAGCCACCATGAAGCCTTGCTGGGGGGGGGTTGGGGGGCCCTGCAGGATCCATGGGCAGGTTGGAGTGGATGGGGGGTGGGGGGGGGTGCTGGAGCCTGACACACAAACACTCCCTCCCACCTCAAGTCTGGGGGTCTTTGTCTCAGATCAATGCCCCCCCACCTCCCTCTCTGCACCGTGTGGGCGCAGGGGTCCTTGGGGGGCGCGGGAGGTTTGGTGGGGCTCCAATGTTGTTATCCTTGGGGTTACTGTTACCTAATCTGGTATATTGAGGCATGCGTGTGTATAAAGTATGATGTGCCGTTCATGCTTGTTTACATCTAGTGTGGTTGTAGTGTGTGTGTGTGTGTGTGTGTGTGTGTGTGTGTGTGTGTGTGTGTGCGTGCACATGAGCGCACACTGTGTACAACTTCCTTTTGGGGGGGGGGGGGGGGGCTTACAAAGTTGGGAAACCCCCTGCCTTGCCTCTTTAGTGAGACTGATTTAGGTGTAGTTCATCTCTTCAGGCTGTCGGGGGGAGGGGGGGAGTCACATTCATCTAGGGGGAGACAGCTTTATGCCCTCCCTAGCCGCGTTGCTCCATCGGTGCTAAACTATTGTGCTAGCAACATTTTAGTATTGTTTTTGTTTTGAAAAAAGTGAGCCAAACATTTCACAGTGAAATGTAAATTAATCATTTGACCAATCTAATGTAATGTAATACAGCAAAAGAAAATATTCATCAAAGGAACCTTCGCTCATGCACTCACTTTGTTAACTGATCTTCCAACTGTGTTGTTTATTTATATCTCAGGCCCAAGTCAACCACTGAATACCTTTTATTTCAGCTGATCAGAATAGAACTAAAGATACACACCTCAATTGCTTTAAAGCGTTTTGCCAACATCTCAATACTTTGTGTTGAAACAACTCTTGAAATAACTATGGGGGGTGGAAGGGGGTGAGTAGTGTGAGCCAATAGGAGTAGAGAGGTGTGTGAGGGGCATGTTGTTTACGTTTCACACCAAAACAATTTGTCCAGGCAAAACTCTGGGAGTGGACCTTTAATAACAAAGTTAGGTTGAGAGAAATGTGATGTTTTACAGTGTTGTGGGGGGTTTGTCAATGTTGTTTGTTCCTCTCTCCAACAATGTGCCATTGCTCATAACGTCATTCAAAGTGTTGAGCACTGCATGCGTTCTGATTTCTTGAAGCTCGTTAATAACACAGAACACCTCCCCTTGTACTAAGGGTTCACAGCAGCCGTCCAATCACAAAAGCCATAAACAACAGTGGTTCCCACAAGACGAGGAACCTTCTGGTGGGTTCACCGTTTTTAAATGGAAAGCTTCTGTGGAGCGCACTACAAAGCAACATGTGTGAACGTTGAATAGCGAGCCACTTTCAAGCGCTTCACTTTGTATCTGCTGCAGCACTAACAACAGCTTTTGGTGTGGTTTACGTCATATGGGCACATAAAAGGCAACATTTGTTATTATTAGTCTCTGTAGGCGCTGCTGCATTTGCGCTCAAGATGTGTGAGGTATCTGACACGATCCATCACAACATACTGTACATGACAGGTATTTCATCGCTCTTAATCGCTCTTCAGGTCCAAAGAAATTATGAACCAAAACATACAATTAACCATTATTGTTGTGATTAGCATCATACATTGATATAGATATATACATAGATATTTGACATTAAGACAATCAAATCTAAGATGAAATATATTGTAGAAGTGTGAAAGCCCTGCCTTGTTTTAGCAGGCCTCTGGTCTTATTGGCTGGATAGGCCATATTTAGGCTGATTAAGTGCACCTGGGCAGATCACTTATAGAGGTGTGTTCCAGCACACTGTCTGGGTGACTCTCCTGGCACCACACATGCTGTTGTTGTTTGGGTTGTTCCTTAGGTTGGTTAGCATGCAACACACACCACATATATTCAGTACATACACCTACAGACATTCACACCTCATTCTGTGTTATTCTGTTTGTTAAGTGTTTGGTTTGTTTGGTTTACGGCCCTTGAGCCAGGCCATAACAGTAGGGAAATACAACAGTTTTACTGTATGAAAACGTTTTTGAAATCTTCTTTTTAAATTTCAGCCTCAGCATATTTCTTACGAGACACACACAAACGCACATGCACGCACGCACACACACACATACACACACACACAAACGCACATGCATATGCATGCACAAACACACACACAAACACACATGCACGAACACACACACACACACACACGCACGCACATGAACACTAATTTTATTTAATCATTTTAGCCCTATGCTCGTTTTGCCTATGAAGCTGACTCTGAAATTGGCATAATTCACCAGAGCACTTACAAATGTGTTGAACGTTTGTATAAAGTATTCTTTAGAAAGCCTGTAAAGTAATTATTTTTCTCGTTCCACGGTCAAATAAATTCAGATGAGTCATGAACCCACACTAGAGTACACTTTGCATGGGTATAACACACACACACACATGCACATACTGTAACCATGCCAACTCCCTTGGCCTATATGGGGCAGACAAGATCTCAGATATGACCTCCGCCAAATAACAACAGTGCGGTTCTGGGTAGAGTTTCTGGCCAACTAACTGGCAGCCATTTTGAAGGGAACCTGGCTAGGGGCACAAAGAAATTGCTTCCACAGGTCATTTAATCTTGTATTCACTCTGAAAATGTTTTGTGATAGAAACTTCATTCCAGAGACTTCTTGGAAATAAGTCTGCCTCATTTCATCACACTGCCTGTTAAAACAGCTAGACCCCTACTGCATTTGCACATACATTTAAGCCAAAGCAGCCTAACAGTACATCAGCTGTTGAGAGACATTGTAGTGTAAAGAATGTTGTTAAAAGGATATTGCACTTTTGTTAGTCTGCTGCACTCTACAGCCTCCTAACCTCAATATTACTGTAACTTCAGTGAAAGTCACGGGCAGACGTCAGACATCACCAACAAGTAATGCATCATGGGCCATTACTCCATTCACTCAGTGTTTCTCAAAACATTCTTCTGTATGTGTTTACAAAGCTCTAGGCACTGCACTGCTTCATCCTAATGACATATGAACAACATTTTACCCACAATTCCATTACAATTGTCTGTGCATACATGCACAGGCATACGCACACTTGTGATACTGGAGCCTGCATACTTAGCTGTGACGGACGCACATTTCTGTTTGTCCATGCAGTGTGAAATACAGTAACTAGTACTGAGGATGCATACTACACATACTACTGTAGACACGAATCTGTTGTTTTACAATCACAGCAGGCGCACCACACACACGCACACACACACTCATGCAAGCGTGCACACACACACATACACACGCATGCACACTCGCACGCACACACGCGCACACACACACACGCACACACGCATGCAAGCGTGCACACACACACATACACACGCACGCACACACGCGCACGCACACACACGCACGCACACACACGCACGCACACATGCACGCACACACACGCACACACACATTAGCAAGGTTGGAGGTTAGTGGTTTATGTATGATTAACAGTTGAGTATCCTCGTCTATGCAGTAGTGCAAATAGCTGCTCAGGAACTGCAGTGATTCACAGAATGTTTACCATAACTTTCTCACAAGTGCTGAGTTAGACGTTTCATCAAGCAGCATGCTCAGCTCAACCTCATGTCCAAATCTGTCATTCAAAAAGCAGCCACAAGGTTCTCATTGATGCACCATACTTTGAGTTGATATGGTGGCCGCTGGATTCAGCTGATCTAGTGCCTGTGACGAATGCCCCTGAGCTCGCTGTGGTTCCACGAACAAGAGGCAAGCGGCTATTAACTTTGGCCCCAGAGCAGCAGTAACGGTAGGACAGCTCTTACACAATCGCCTGGCGCCAGATAAGGTCATTGTGAGAGAGCGCTGGGGATCGGAAGCAGATCTGAAAGCCCTGCGTGACGAGCAAACAGCAGGAAGGAAATAATCAATTTGGGGCTTTTAATGAACAACCCCCTATCTGCCCTGGTTCTCCGGGCTATATTGCCACACGCTGGTTAAACATTACTCCGGCAGTACAACAGTTGCCTGGCAGCCAGGAGTAGTCGTTTGTACTCTGAGCTTGTGTGAGCCTGTAGGCCAGGGCTGCTCTAAACCATAACACAATGTTCAGATGTATTGAATGCCACCTGCAACAACAACAATCACATAACAACAATACATATTCTAAAAGATGATAAGCAAAGACAATGCAATGCAGCAATAATTTAGCTCAGCGGCTCTCTCTCTTGGTCCTGGGGGCACACTGGAGACCCTCTGTCCTGCATGTTGTACCGTAGCTGTCTCCCTGCTCCAACATGAATGTTATCAGTAAATGCACATCTAAGACATGCAGGGCAGGGGGCTTCCAGGCACCAGGGTGGAGAGCCACTGATGGAGCTGCACAGCTAGTGAGGATGTTGACTGAAGAAGGGTTCACATCGACATCCTGCTCACAGTCATTCTGGAGCGAGAGAGCGAGAGCGTCCTCCTGCACGTTCTCACGCTACGTGAAAGAACGTGCATGTAGGAGCGTGCACGTAGGAGCTTGCACGTAGGAGCGTGTACGTAGGAACGTGCCCGTTTCCAAAGGATGACTGCTCTGCAGTGGAACAGTGGGTAGACCGCGGCAAGATGGTGATTGAAATGTTGCTGGTTCAAATCCCACTAACTCCTGACCAAGTGTAGTGTCCTTGACCAAGACACCTAACCCTAACTGCTCCCCCTGGTGGTCAGGTGGCACTTTGCATGGCTGACATCACCATCGGTGTGTGAATGTGTGTGTGAATGGGTGAATGTGAGGCAATACTGTGCAGCGCTTGAGTGGCTGGCAGGTTGGAAAAGCGCTGTACAAATGCATCAATCATTTTCCATTCACCTCCTTGCACCTCCATGCACCTCCATGCAACTCCTTGCACCTCCATGCACCTTCATGCACCTCCTTGCACCTCCTTTCACCTCCATCGGGCTGGTCCCATCTTCCAGCCTGATCCATTTGCTGATCTTCCAGGGGGTCAGTCCAGCTTTGATGGTCTAAGAGGTGTGTGTGTCGGAGGGTGTAAGCCGGGCTTTAGCGGGGATCCTGTCGTGTCCTGAACGGGGTATGGAGACACTCTGTATGCACTATGGGCCAGGGGTCAACCCCCCCCACCCCCCTTTAAAGCACCCGAGACCAATGGCGTTTGATGTGAAGACTAAGAATATGAGAGGGACACACACAAAGAGAGAGAGAGAGAGAGAGAGAGAGAGAGAGAGAGAGAGAGGGAGAGAGAGAGAGAGAGAGAGCTGTACATGTAGGGGATGTGATTTGTGGACTTGTGTAATGAACAGGACAGTGTAACAGGGTGGATGTGATGAAGATGAAGTGTAAAATAGTGGACACCACAGAATGAAAGACGTGGACAGATTCTGAGAGAAAGAGATGCTTATCAAGGCTGACCTACACAGGATGCTAAGGCTGTGCTGATGATTAGCTTGTGTTTGGGTATGTGCTCTGTAATGACATGTTCCACTTTATGAGCATAGCATTCAGTCTCGCTTTTCTAAACTGACACAACCAATGAAAACAGTCTGGCTCGCAAAGTCACGTTATCACGTTAGACAGACATCTCACAGGTTTTAATGTCTGGAGTCACATGGACAGACACAACAACCTTTCACTGTGACCTGGACAACCCTGCAGCTAATTATTGTAATTCATAATCATTATCTGCTTTTGTGAAAGTAGATGTCCTTTCTTGTCGGCTGCCATGTTGCTTTTAAAAAAAATGTATTTGTACCTTCTGATGAAAGTGAAGTTGCCTTCCACTTCAACCAATCACAACACAACACTAATTATAGCTAGCACACCTACAATGAAAGCAGCATCAAACGACTGACCCAGAGATTAGCAAGGTGATCCTCTTGGTCTAGCAGCTGTCTGGAACGACCCCTGCCCTATAGAGGTCAGTTGTCATACATGCAACATGGTATTTAATATAACATAATACAATACAAATACAATAAGCATTCCATGCGGTGCCTTCCCTCCCAGATGCGGACAGCAGAATTGCGTTGATTCACACAATGAGACTCGCAAACATCGAAGAAATGAAAGGTTCGCTTGGCGTCACGTGACTTCGTTAGGCTTCCACGTGGGAGCAAATGAACCAGCCAGGACGTGTGTTAGAAGTTTTCCCAGGAAGCGAGCTCCAACACCCCGGCCCATTTGAAGTGGTGAGCAGCCAGCCAGCCTGCCTGCCGCCCCCGGGGCCGTAGCGGGGGGGGGAGGGGTGCCAGACACACTTTAACGGCAGTAAAAGGGAAAGGCTTCACGGTTATGAGACGCTAAATGGCTGTGGAGGAGACGGCCGGCTCTGCTCGCGCTGCACAGCTCACCTCGCTGGTGCCAGTGGAGCCATTAATGCCTGCTACCACCAACAATAAACCAGGAAGAAAGACTCCTGCTTCTCCTTTATACGACCCGGATCCTTGTTGCCGAGGCCGGGGGGGCTGTTGCCGGGGGGAACGGGGTTTGGCCCAGCATGGAGGAAGGAGGAAAAGGAGACTGCCAACCCCCCCACCCCCCCATCCCTTCCAGTAAGGGGTGTTTGGTGTCAAAGTTGGAGGGCAGTGCGAGGGCAGAACCAGTCGGCCTGCTTTACGGGGCTTTATAAGGCTTCATTAAGCCCTCTGTACAGCCTGGAGACAACCTAAGTGCACTGTAAAACGTGTAAAGCCGGTATACATGGTACTTGCACTGTAAAGCATGTAAATCACATGTAAACCATGTGGTTTCACTTTGACCTTACCAAGATGGCTGCCAAGCAGACAGACTTGCCAATAAGGACTTTGACCTTACCAAGATGGCTGCCGGACAGACTTTCTTATAAGGACTTTGACCTTACCAAGATGGCTGCCGAGCAGACAGACTTTCCTATAATGACTTTGCCCTTACCAAGATGGCTGCCAAGCAGCCAGACTTTCTTATAAGGACTTTGACCTTACCAAGATGGCTGCCGAGCAGCCAGACTTTCCTATAAGGACATTGCCCTTACCAAGATGGCTGCCGAGCAGACAGACTTTCCTATAAGGACATTGACATTACCAAGATGGCTGCCGAGCAGCAAGCCTTTTCTATAAGGACTTTTCCAAAGTGTCCAATAACCACCGACTTGAGGAGCAGCATCACATGACCACTCCAGACCCTCTTTCTCTGGTGAGCCCGTTCCAGAGCCCCTAGTGCCTACTGGCCGACCTCTGACCTCTGACCATGAGCGGGAAAGAGACGGGCTTGCTCTGGCTAGCCGGGCCAAACTGTAACCAAACACCAATGTGCTCTTCTCCCGGGAAGACTTTAATCCCTGGTTAATCCCACCAGTCAGTCTGGGAGAATAGCACTGGGGTCACCCCTCTACGCCTGGGGTCCAGAGATACGTTGTGTTCAGGAGCGAGATGGCACAACATTCTCTGCCGTGTGTTCAGTAATACTGACTCAACCCAGACTGTCAAGTATCAAACTGTAAAATACACTTCTATGCAACATGGAAAATAGACTTTGTGTAAGCATCAGTTTGAACAAACATTAAAGCAGCTGTGTATCTTCTACACATATGAACAGTTCACAATGATCAATCTATCTATCTATCTATCTATCTATCTATCTATCTATCTATCTATCTATCTGTCTATCTGTCTGTCTGTCTGTCTGTCTGTCTGTCTAGAAGTCAAGTGCTATGTGATAACCACCAAATAGCTAATACATAATGTAGCTCAGCTCACTGAGCACAAAGGTAGTAAACAGTATAATTCTAGCATTTGAGGAATGTCCAAAAGAGGCGTGGTAATGCTATGTAGTGAGCAGGGGACTTAACAAGGGACCACCATCCTCTCTTGTCCACAACCAGAATCTCTGGCAGATATTATGGCACAAAGCATCTTGTCTCTGGGCTTATTTGCAGAGCACTTACAAAGAGCTCCGAGATAAGTCATGTTCACTTTAAGACAATTGTTCCAGGACAGACAATGTCAGTCAGTCAGACAGACAGTCAGAGTCAGACAGACAGACAGACAGGCAGGCAGGCAGACAGGCAGGCAGGCAGGCAGACAGACAGTCAGTCAGTCAGTCAGTCAGTCAGACAGACAGACAGACAGACATTTTTAAGAGTGCGCTAATCAGTTTGAGCATGTTACAAAAACAATTATATATGTCAATACTGGCTTCAGATGGTAAATCCACACAACCAAACATTCAAAAGCAGTAGTTCATAAATAACAGAGGCTATCAGGCTAAACATGCACACACACTCACCCATTTCTATGGCAACAGTGCCAGCACTATCATAACTCCATACGTACTGGGGGACAGTGTAAAGGCACACCATAAACTGGCTGCACACACACAGCTGAACAAATACACACCCTGCTGTGGTCTGTGCATATTGGCCTACAGAGCTGCAGCTGCAAAATAATGTTTGTGTGTGTGCGTGTGTGTGTGCGTGTGTGCGTGTGTGTACACACTCTTACGCCGGGTGTCGACCAAATGCGTTCAATGCGTTGCGTTGGAAGTCATTCGTTGTCAATGGGGCAGTCTGAATCTATGCATTGGGAATGTCGCACTGGTCTGCGTTGCGTTTCGGATGTTGCACGCATTCAATATTCTCAACTCAACATGCAAGATTCAACCGGCAGTTTTGAAATGCCAAGCCAGCTAGCGGCAGTCAGCCCCGCTAATATCGTTTTCTACATTTTTGAAAGCATACAAAAAAAGTATTTCTTTCTGCGAATCTCTTAATTATACACATATTGTCTGTGTGGAGCAGTCTATTTATAGAAAAAAGTATTTAAAAGTTCTATATTTTCGCCGTCTGAAAACAATGGACTTTTACTAGTTTAGTGGTTCATGGTGAGTGTGGTTGTAGTCTTGTTATCGTTAAAGGCATATAAAACATAAAATCTGTTAATTACACAAACAACGTCCGTGTTAAACAGTGAAGTCCACCATGTGCCTAGTAGCCTATTTATTTAGAGATTGATAATTTAATGCACTGGCATAGAGTACCCGGTCCTGGCCGCAACGCGCCCACACTCGGCCACTTTGCCTTGCGTTGCATATCTCCGTTGGATGCAGAAAAATACGGACGGTGCTTGCAGAACAATAAAGCATGACACCCGGCGTTACTGTAAAGCATACTGTAATTCCTACGTTAGTGCCGGGAGATCCAGATCCATGTGAATTGCCTCCTTCCTCAGGAGTCAACACCTCCAGATGTATCAACCATCCAGGATCTTCATCTTGAGAGCTACCAAGACGTTGTTGCTTCTGCAAGCAGTTCCAGAGGGTTCGGTACCATTGCGTCGAGTCGAGTTTTAGTTTTAGTAGGAGTCATGGTGGGTTAATGAAAGTGTAACGCTTGGAGGGAAAGCTAGGACACATACGCAGGACTTAATAATTATAAACTATATAAAATCATAGAACACAAGGAAAATACATACTGGAATTGGGAAAACACGGACTAGGAACACATGGAAATATGGAACACAGTGGAACAATGACTAACAAGACGTATAGAGCTATTATGCATAATCACTAGCATCATACAGCTATTGTACATAGTCACTAGCATCATAGAGCTATTATGCATAGTCACTAGCGTCATAGAGCTATTATGCATAATCACTAGCATCATAGAGCTATTGTACATAGTCACTAGCGTCATAGAGCTATTATGCATAATCACTAGCATCATAGAGCTATTGTACATAGTCACTAGC
The DNA here is from genome assembly GCA_027564635.1 of Typhlichthys eigenmanni. Taxonomy (NCBI): domain Eukaryota; kingdom Metazoa; phylum Chordata; class Actinopteri; order Percopsiformes; family Amblyopsidae; genus Typhlichthys; species Typhlichthys eigenmanni. The sequence continues at coordinate 1,737 of JAODUK010034957.1, read as the reverse complement.
ATCATAGAGCTATTATGCATAGTCACTAGCGTCATAGAGCTATTATGCATAATCACTAGCATCATAGAGCTATTGTACATAGTCACTAGCGTCATAGAGCTATTATGCATAATCACTAGCATCATAGAGCTATTGTACATAGTCACTAGCATCATAGAGCTATTATGCATAGTCACTAGCATCATAGAGCTATTATGCATAGTCACTAGCATATCTAGCTCTAGAAAATGTAATGATAAAAATAAATATAAATGTCCCGTTTACTTGTGAAAAAGGCGGACTAGTATTAGTCTGGGAAAATACAACATTCTGAAGTAGAAATTGTTATCATTACATATGCAAATATCCTTCCATCCTTGGGGCAATATTCTCCCCAAGAGAGATTCCTTTCCTGACGTGTCCTACTAATAACAGAGGGTAGGGGAAAATCCACAAATCCTATGAAGTCAGATGTGGAAGCATCATCAAACCTCTTCTAGTGTAATCTGAAGGTGTTACGTGTATTTCTATCATGCATATGTATAAAGAATTAATAAGACAAGTAATGATGTATACTTACATATAAATGACCTAAGAGTAATTGTACTGTATAGTGTTAATTATAACTCTATGCTATAATGTTTGAACTCTGTAATGTTTTCTTTTGACGTTCCATGTGAGATGTGTAATAATAATATGACCCATAACACCCTGACATATGCATTACACATGGTCCCCAACACACACCCTCACTAATGGCAGTCACACACACACACACACACTAAGGTTTGACATGTTTTATGGGCTGTATATTTCCACTGCAATTTGTTTTGCAGAGCGAAAGAGACGTGGCCTTAACCCTGGAAGCTCTCTTGATTACCCGCTGACGACATACAGTAGGTCTATATAATAATAATAATAATAATAATAATGTTTTATTTAGGACGCCTTTCAAAACACTCAAGGACATCTTACATAGCAAATAGGCAAATACTAAGATATAAAACATTTGGCTGAGACGTGTTTACTATAGTAACTATAGTATACACCTCCCCAACCCTAACACCCCCCCCCAGCCTCCCATCATCGGACAGGCTTCCTGAGACTCCCATTAGCATCTGAAACGAAAACCTCCTCTGACAGGAGGAAGGAATGCTCGGCATGTAGGGAGGAGAGGAGGGGGGGGGGGGGGGGGTTAGGAGAGGGATTAAGGGGGGATGGGACTTCCTGTCTCTGACACACATCCAGATATAGACTGTCTGTCTGACACACATATAGACTGTCTGTCTGACACACAGACAAAGACTGTCTCTGCTTGCGTGTGTGTGTGTGTGTGCGTGTATGTGCATGTTTGTGTGTGTGTGTGTGGCTTCAATACATTGAAATGACCGGGACAATGTAAGAAACAACACTGCATATTGTAATATAGTTAATATTATTTGCTACTGACAATTAAACTGTGGCCACATGCTCACTGTTACTTTCTAGCATTGAAGATACTTACAGACTGAGAGTGCTCCAAAATATTGTAAGGGGAGGCTGAGAGACAAAACAATACATTCAGAGAGAGAGAGAGAGAGAGAGAGAGAGAGAGAGAGAGACATGATGACGAAAAGCTGTCAGTCCTTCTGGGGGAGGACACGGGCAGCTGTGCGTTGGCCTGCCACGAGAGAGAGAGTATACATCCATCCATCCATCCATCTTCTCCCGCTTATCCGGCTAGTCGGGTCGCGGGGGCAGCAGCTCCAGCAAGGGACC
>JAODUK010034946.1:0-19250 GCA_027564635.1 Typhlichthys eigenmanni | reverse complement strand
CCCCCCCCCCCCCCCCCCCCCCGCCCCCGCCCCTCTCTCTCTCTCTCTCTCTCTCTCTTTCTCTCTCTCTCCTTTCTCTGAATTCCAATTACCAACAGTGGTGGAGGTAGGTCAATTATTCGTTTTAACATTGCTAATGTTAATGCTGCATATTTGTAGGGAAACATTAAAACACAGAGTGCCTCTGTTTCCCAGTACTAACCCTCAGTGTACCAGCTAAATCACACTTGTACAGTAACTCTCTCTCTCTCTCTCTCCCTCACACACACACACACCAAAGGTACATGCTTTTCCACAGAATGAAATTCCAGGCTGCCATTTAATGACAGATGAAGAGAATACCAGAGAAGCACTGTCAAAGATAACGCTGGCACCTGGAGAATGTGAGCGTGTTCATCCTTTTTGGTTGTTACAGTTTTGTTACAACAGATACTAACACAGATATAAAGTGTCATGGTTCCAGCCGTGCCCTGCATGGGTTTTTTTTCTGTTTACTTGTGCACACGGCCCTCATGTTAAGTATATATTGCTTTCACATGTACCTTGTTAAGTCCTGTCCAATGACATGGCTTGTTTTCCTGTATTTAACCTTTGTGTGTTTTCTTGTCTTTGTTGCCTTATGTATGGTCGTGCATACAACTGCCTGTCTTTGTTCTGTTTTGTTGGAATATATCCCCTGGAACATACTCTGTCGTGCGATTGGGTCCTTCCGCCTCCTTACTGTAACAAAAAGTACTGTATGCATACACACTTTATGCTTTGCAAACCTATAGGCTTGATACTGCATGATAATCTCCAGATCACGTACTTGAACACCGCTTGCCATGTATAATGCATTATTTGCAGAGATTTTATGCTGTATATTTTATACTGCATTATGTATGTACAAGACAAATACAATACATACTACTATATACAGACACATTTCTTGGTAGAACACAGGTTATATATGAAGTATAAACAATTCCTCTTACCCATTACCTGTGTAACTATAAATAATTGTTTATTCTCAGTTAACCTGGACAAACAGCAACAGTTGGAAACCATTCATAATTAATCCCTAGAACCATCTAAGCCACAGTGTTTCTGAAACATACCAATGAGCGACGGGACCATCTGGGTCATAGCACACTGTGACTTTGTTTGAAAATGTTATGTGTATCTTGAAGTCATGTGGTTATCTCACAGCTGTTCCTGTGCAGAGAGAATGAGACTGCTCGTGGGTTTGGAGCGTGGGTTTACTGCAGGATGTATTGTAACGTGAACTCAGAAGTGCAAGGACTCCGTCCCCATCTGGGGAGGCCGGGACTCAACAAACTTTGAAGTCGCAGATATTACCCTAGATGGATGGAAGTTATAGTAAGAAGTGTGAGAGAGGGAATAGACAGACAGTTATACAGGAAGACAGGCTGCATGCAGACAGACAGACAGTACAGTAGTAGAACTAAATGACAGGCAGGGAGACAGATAGGAATGTCTGTCCTTTTTGATTGTTTTAATTTAATCATACTAATGAAATACTAACTTAAGTATATTTTACCTTGAACATTTTTCACGTAACATTATAAATACACCAATGTAACATACAGTAAACACACTCATCCATGTGACCTTGCTATAGTTTGCATAGTGGGAGGTTTAAATTGTTGATAAGGTGTAGACTTCTATATAATATAGTATATATTATTAATACATGCCAGCATCAAGCCTGTCCCACAAGCATGAATATTTAATGAATGTGTAGAGCAGATCTTTTTCACAATGTTAATCAATAAACATGTTTTATTCTGACCCTAAATCCCCAAGCTTTGTACACCATGTCTGCTGTTGTAAAAACATAATGTGGATAGCAACCCACAGCTTCCCCAAATGTAGAGAGGTATTCAAAGATGTAACACATTAGAGTACAAAATCTGGACTCATTGCTCTGCTATAGCTTCATAAAGTGGGAAACATTTTGAGCCCAGGGAGAGTTTAAGTATGTCGGTCCCCTGTAGTGCCCCAGTAAACACTGGATTCTTTGCTCGTGGACCACTCCATCATGCCTACTTTGATTCAGCCTTGGCTGGCTGAACATGAACATCCAAGGGTTAGTTGGACGACAGCCAGATAAACCTCAACATTTTATCAGAGTGAGCCATCAGAAGGCGCCACTCTCAGCCCAACCCAAGCATTATCTTAGCTTCTTTCCCCATTGAAAGCCAAGAATATGGAAGCTTTGTTGTTTTTTTATTTTATTTATGGCGTCCAGTCCAAATACTACATCAGTTGATTTCACTAATACACACTACTTCAGAGAGAGGGGCACCAATTAATGTTTCAGTTTGTCTTAACATGAATCACTGCTGTTTCAGTTTGATACCACATAGCATGGCCTGCGGTACTGGTACGGGGCTGACTGGACTTTACAAAGTCCAGTTCCTCTCCATTTAGACGCTAAGCGTCTAGAGAGAAAATAAAAACACCACTGACGGATACATGTGGGCAGAGTCAGTGTTTCCAATTCACTCATTTATCTTATAATTAACGACCTATCCCTTTAACAGACACACATGCACACGTGCACACACGCCTATTGTCCGGCCTCTTATGTTACTCTAGCTGAATCTATTACACCCTGCGCCTGCACGCAGAGATAATGTATGAATGCAATGGAGAAATGGAGAAAGCAGATGTGCACACAATACAGCCGGAACAAGATGGTGGAACAGAAATGCCATGGTTCAGTGTCATTACATTGTCATGCAATCATTCAGCATGGATATGCATTGTTTATTCTATTGGGGTCAATATCTCAGATTCATCACCATGTTTTATACGTATTAATATTATGTACAATATTTTGATTATTTTGTACTATGGTTATCTTTTAATTTAATAAAAAAAGTTGTGGATCTGACAGATTTTTTGTTTACCACGGTTCTATTACTCAGTATAAAATGCTTATTGAACTCTCTGGCTCTCTGTCAGAAGCCCTTGATGTAGATGTGAAGGGTGGCATGTGGATAATGGCTTTGTCGTCTGTGGTGAATGTGTGTCCTTTAAGGCCAGTCGTTACTGTGGTTCTCCATCTTAATGAGAAGAGGCCGTAATACGCTGGTCTCATTCTGTAGCCACCATGCCAGCCGAGTCTCCATTCAGTGTAACCCATACAAGTGATTTAGAGAAATAAAATGCTTGAGGCTGATTTTATTTGTTTTTTTTAAACCTTTATTTAACTAGGCAATCTCATTGAAATTTAAATCTCTATCAGGAGAGACCTGGCCAAGAAGCAGCATAAAACAACATACAACAAACATATAATATAATAAAAACTGTATACATATAGTTTATGTACACTGAACAAAATTACAAATGCAAGACCTTTGTTTTTGCCCCCATTCATCATGAGCTGAACTCAAATATCTAATACTTTCTTTTTGTACACAAAAGGCCTATTTCTCTCAAATATTGTTCATAAATCTGTCTAAATCTGTGTTAGTGAGTACTTCTCCTTTGCCGAGATAATCCATCCACCTCACAGCCGTGGCACATCAAGTATTGTATTGGTGTGCCTTAGGCTGGCTACAATAAAAGGACACTCAAAAATGTACAGTTTTACTGTATTGGGGGGTCCGAAAACCAGTCAGTATCTGGTGTGACCACCATTTGCCTCACGCAGTGCAACACATCTCCTTTGCATAGAGTTGATCAGGTCGTTGATTGTGGCCTGTGGAATGTTTCACTCCTCTTCAATGGCTGTGCAGTTGCTAGATATTGGCAGGACATGGGACACGCTGTCGTATACGCCGATCCAGAGCATCCCAAACATGCTCAGTGGGTGACATGTCCGGTGAGTATGCTGGCCATGCAAGAACTGGGATGTTTTCAGCTTCCATGAATTGTGTACAGATCATTGCAACATGTGGCTGTGCATTATCATGCTGCAACATGAGGTAATGGTCGTGGATGAATGGCACAACAATGGGCCTCAGGATCTCGTCACGGTATCTCTGTGCATTCAAAAAGCCATCAATAAAATGCACCTGTGTTCGTTGTCCATAGCACATAGCACATTTTCAAGTGGCATTTTATTGTGGCCAGCTTAAGGCACACCTGTGCAATACTCATGCTGTCTGATATGCATCTTGATGTGCCACACCTGAGGTGGATGGATTATCTCAGCAAAGCAATGCTCACTAACACAGATTTAGACAGATTTGTGAACAATATTTGAGAGAAATAGGCCTTATGTGTACATAGAGAAAGTATTAGATCTTTGAGTTCAGCTCATGATGAATGTGGGCAAAAACAAAAGCTTGTATAATGCTGTTAAAAACTAGTGTAGGCATGTAGAAATAACTGAACATTTCACTATTGATCCTTCAGAGAGCTGATGGATTGTTTTCATAATTAAGATTATAATTATAATTAAGAAGCCATATGATGTGAAATAAATGTTATAACATTATGCACATTAATGCAGTAACAGTGCAATTTTACCATGTATATTTTATTGTGCACATACATTACTGTTGTCACTTTAAATATGAAATCCAAACTGTTAGACAGATGTACAGGCATTAATACTGTATATTGAGCTATGTCACTAAGTATTGTGAATATTACAAGCACTTTGAGCTGCAATTGTGTATGAAAAGTGCTATACAAATAGTTATTATTAATATTATTATTATTAGTGACTGTAAAGGCATACATATATATGTTACCATAACAGCACAAGTTGTAGGACATTCTGTACAAGAACAATTACTATAATTGTACATAGTATACATGTGCAACAACAGATGTGTAGAAACAGATTCAGAGCACATTTTAGTTTGTTTCTTCAGTGTCCATTATTAGCCCTGACCCAAACAATAATGGTGCATAGAGGTTATAAAGGTCTCTAGTGAGGCACACAAGCTGTCAGGAGTCAGCATACTGTAGCACCATGTGAAGCCATCTATTGTGTGTTGTCTGCATTTGCCAGTAAGTGCAAGTTTTGAGCAGCTGTGTAGTTATTAGTTATAGCTATATATCATGCTACACCTCATTAAGCTAAAGCTGGTCAAGAAGAACAATTCGGTTAAATTGCCTCAAGGAGACAAATGTAATAATGATTAATTCAAAGAGCATGGAGAAGATATAACATATATCTAACACACATTGGATCTGTTAATTGGCACATATTTTTAGGATGATACTAATCATGTTTGAAGCATGTGGGACATAGCTCCATGTTATATAACAGACATTTGACCTGGGTCAACAAGTGGTGACCCAGTATGCAGCCTTACATTTTCAGGATGGTGTAGTCTAGACGTAGAAGACAAAGATCAGCCCCAAGGCGTTGGAATGTTTCCCTGAGATAAGGCTATTAACCTTTAATAAATGTAAAGTGTTTGATTTCATTTTTATCATTTATTCTATTATTGTCTTTCAATTGTCTTGGTGGAATTTTTCACTCTGATCATATTACTATATTTCAGTTTATCAAAACCCATAAACCCTCTGTTTTCAACGTTGCTATGCTATTTACGTTTATTATAAAAATCTTAAATTAATCTATCCAATAGGCTATAGCCATGTGTTATGTTGCATTCTACTGAAAAATGCCAGTTAATAACAATATAATCTGATTTGTTTTAACTGAACTCAGATTTTGTTATATCATCCTAATCCTTATGTTTTCTTTGTTGCAGATGTTAAAGAAAAGCCCATACTGAATAGAGGACAGCACAGAACTGAGGCGAAGGAGAGCATATTTCTGGGATTTAAATATTGGCAAGTGTACTGTACAGTACTCGACTTTAGCTGTCAGAGGCATGGGTCTGAATTAGCATTCCCTTAACAGGCTGATAACTTATGAATTTCACTAAGCTCAACAACATTTCTGTGACAGTCTTTGTGGCCTTTATCTACAGTAGCTCAGGACCCCACAGGTGTCAGGAGAGGTTTCAGTTTCATCTTGAATATACAGCCTAGGCTTTAATAAAGCTGCATTGCAATGCACACGTGGTTATCTTAAAAGGTAGGGGCATTTCATTTAGGAAGTGGCCAGATACATCTTGGCAGCAATATATATCCTCCTCCTCAGAGAGAGAGAGAGAGAGAGAGAGAGAGAGAGAGAGAGAGAGAGAGAGAGAGAGAGAGAGAGAGAGAGATTTGAGCATAGCTAGAGGTTTTGTGTCTTACAAGGAAAATCTGCTGAGGGCAAATTTCCATTCAGACAAAATCTGGAGGAAAACAGAGCAAATGAAAAACACTACAATGCCCAATAGTTATATAACAATATCCCCATATGCATGCCCCCTACTGACACATGCTCAAAAAGAACAGTTGAATACAGTAGGAAATGAAATCATATGCTCACCATTTTATCGATTGGCAGAAACAGGAAAACAACATTTTAGTGACACAGCAAGACTTTCAATCATTTCAATGTACTTATCATATTCAGCTGCGACTCGTTATATTCTACCAGTATTCACTAATTTAATAGGCTAGAACATACAATTATAGTTTACACACAAGTCTACATTGAGATTACACAAGGTTGTGTGCATTTGCCTCAACCATGAGTGCTTTCACCTGAGATATACGTAGTTATTCTAAGAGGGATTTTTATCACTATTAAGAGGCTTAAATCAAACTGTTCTGTGGGATGCCTGTTTACAATACATACGTCATGAAAATTTCTGATCAAACATTACTTTTAAATACGTGAATGAACGCCTAATGTTCCATGTTCATATACTGCATCCACATATGCCCAGAGAAATTGCAAAACAGCACCCTCTGCTGTTGACTGTCATTACAGATCTAAATATTATCTACAGTATTCCGTTAGTTTTCCCAATCCCAACTACACAGCAGAACCAGTTCTATAGTCCTATACAATGTCTCACAACAACGTAAGGTTGTATACCTCCATACATACATTTTACTGTTTGAACTAAAGCCACATCATTTTATATGCCACACATACACACAAGTTTAAGTGCTACATCACAATAAAAAATGTTTTCTTATTAATTTCATAAAGAGACAATGTTTTATTTGGAGTTTAGAAAGGCCCAGTATGTGCATTTATTTATTTTCTTCCATCACTCCTTTATAAAAGAACACAGTACAGACTGATTTGACTACATACTAGTAGTCCAGACTAATAATTTATCCCCCCCATCCCCATTGAATTTAGGGACACATCCTGAAGCAGACACAAGGTCAGATGCATTTACTACAGTTGGAAAGTAGCAGAAGTCTGTGACATTGCATTGTATATAAATGTGTTGTTGAAGGGCACAAATTGGTGGCTGATGATCTTTATAGCTTCCTGGGCAGCTGATCCTGAATAAAACATTCAGAAAAAAAGACAATATGTTTTATTAACACTGAATCATAACCTCCTAAAATGTTTCACCACAAAGGAGTGGCCAGTCTCAAAACCAACAATATAAAGTCTGAAAGAGACAATCACATAACGTATATATAAACCTAATTAATTTATAATAAACCTGAAGAAAAAACAAAACAATTAATGTACATAAAATGAATCCACAGATACTGAAAACGTGTAACTTATTCAAAAGATTACAAAATGTACAATCAGCCCGTCTGCAAGGTCTAGATTAGCCCCACTTTTAAACAGTTGATAATGTTATCCCCAGAGCTCCAAATATTACTATAGATGTTTGAAACATAACAGGGCACAATAGTGGGGGCAGCTATAGATTTACGGCATTTGGCAGAAGCTTTTATCTAAAGCAAGTGACTTACATGTAGTACATTTGTAATTAGTTGGACAGGTCATACACCAGATATTGTAAGCAACCAATATTATATCAGAACGGTTACAACATTTTGTCATCGTGTCTACTACCACGTCAATATATAATGAAATCATCAATTAAAGTTCCTAGTGGTCGGAATAATAAAGCGCCTAATACTACATATTATAGGGAAAGGGGTAGAGAATAGAGAACACTGTAAGAGAAAGAGAAGGTACAAAGGAAGATGAGCCACTCAATGTTTTTGCTGGTTTCAACCACAATAGATAGCACACATTCCACTGTGTGCTATCTTGGGACAACTATCGATTCGAAACTGACCTTCCAACCAAATTGTGACACCATGTGCAAAAAAAGGCACTAGCACCCTGTTTTGTTTGCGAAAGCGTCTTAAATGTACACATTGACAAAACAGTGATTGCATTATTCTACTGTGGTTAGGTTGAATCAATTTGATCTTTTTCCTTGGCATCATCATTTGGAAACCTATCTTAGAAATAAATAAATAAATAAATAAATAAATAAATAAATAAATAAACAAACAAACAAACAAACAAACAAACAAACAGAAACGATATGTGCCAAATTGTTAAATGGTCGAGTATCGAGTATATGGTGATTGGTGAGTCACAGCTTAACCCAGAGTCTCTGTATACCAGACAGTTACAGCAGATAACCTCTCCTTTTTAAGAGATGACACTCACCCTTTGCACAGTGAATTTCATCTCACACCTTCTAGACAAAGGTTTCTTCTTGTCCCAAAATGTAGAACAAAGCAATATAAAATAGCTTTGTTCCATCGGCCATTAGTGGAACAAAAAGTCACAGCAGCACTGGTGAGATTATATTTTATTTATTCTATATGTTTTGTTTTATGGAATGTATAGTATTATTTTACATACTGTAGTGTATACATGCATGTGTACCGTTTATGTTCATGGAACTTTAAGAGGTGCTGTTTGTCTACCGTCAGTGGTTTCTGAAATGTGTTGAGACGAACTGTGATGATTACTGCAAACCAAATCTACCTAGGTACAAATAAAGTAACCTGAACCTGAAAGGAAAGAATGGAATATAACAACATACCTCCTAGAAATGCGGCAACAGTGTGCAACTCAGCAGCACCGTATCGACAACTGTAAACACAGACAACAGATTGATTATTTCAACATAATATCGAGGGCTTTCAAGACACGACAAAGGTCACAGGCTCGAGACCGGAACAACCTACAACTCATGGATGTAGTCGTCTTTAATGTTGACGTTCAAGCCGTACTCCTGCAGCAGGCTGTTGACACATAGCTTCAGCTTGTTAATATCGTCCTCCACTTGGTAGTTGTAAACACCTGGGCAGAGAGGAAAAGCATGAGATGACTTAAAACAAGTGATTGATGCTGCAGCAAGGAGACAAACATAAATACTAGAGTATGTGAGTTCAAATACAGTAAGAAATGTGTATCAACCATGCATCATTTTATAATAGTAGTAGTAGTAGGAGCAAAATAATTAGCCTCAGTCTTACCTGGGTAGCGGGAGTGCTGCTGATAGAAGCGATCGATAGAACGCAACATGAGGTAGAGAACTATCTCGCTGTCTGGACTGTCCATACACGATGCTAAGGAAATAATAATGTAAACAGTGCAACACACAAAAAAGAAGGTACTTCACTGATATGTGAAGAATATTGCTTTTTCATGCGGGTATTCAGTGTTTTCCTTAAGGAAAAACAAGGAGTTACTGTATACCAAACAGGACAGTTAAAGATTAGGAATCTTTCTTGCATGCTTGGTTGGAATAACTTGGAATATACTTTTGTGTGCAATATAATACACAAACTAATATATAGTGATAATACACAAAGATTTGACAAAGTGTGACTATGCACAAGAGGCAAAGACCGGGGAAAAATCTGATCAAAGAAGAACACAGTACACTTACTGATTTCATCTTTATTGACTGACTCCACACTATACTCCTCCTGCAGAGACCTACAGCGCACCACTCGTAGAAAGGCTGCATTCTTACCTGCAAAACATACAGACTTATTGTGTTTCATCTGCACCTGGGAAAGAACTCTGCTGCTAAACATACTGTATTGAGTTGGATAACAGTGACAAGCATGGCATATAAAGCAGTGTCAAAACCTGATTCAGTCTGCACAACATACTGTATGCTGGTCACCCTAAATTAACATGCCGATGGTGTAATTAGATGATGATTCAAGGTGTTTCGCAGAAAGTCATTTCCTGGAGATTTCCAGTGAGCCTCACTGTCACAAAGAGCTAGGTACACTTTTCAGTATTATTCTTTTTTGTATAGAAGAGAAAGGTTCAGCAGTATGCTTCAGTAAACAAGCTGTTTTGCAATGTGTATAGAGATGGGGTTAACAATTAAAATTGCAAAAGGATAGTACAAGACAGTAATACACTATTAAATAGAGCGCAACAGTGACCGCCCACTTTTTTGGAGGTTCTGGTGCCGGAAGAAGAATTCCCATTCATTTTCTTCATTTACTTTAAAGAAAATCTTTATTTAAAGAGTTTTAAGCATGGAAACAAGCCATCCAGCTACACGTGTGGTTGTGGCCATAAACAAATTGATTTGGAGTAAAAAATATTTAATAAAACCTTTAAAAAGGCAAAGGTACAAGACTGTGTAGTGTACATAACATATTGTAATAGTGAAGGAACTGGGCATCCCATATCCCATTGTGAATACCAGAAAATGCATATTATTCCTTGGTTCTTCTTAATTAGTTATCATATTGTGTATATTACACAATTATAATACAATAGTTTTATCATATTATTTACATTTTTAACATAAACAATCATACTTTTCAGTGCTAGCAATACTCACTAGCCGACATGACTTCGCTGGGTTTAAAACATTTACACGGTAACAAAAAGCACCGAACTTCTCCGAGTTCCGAACGGCGCCGAAGCGCCAAATAAAGCTTGCGAGATCAGGATGGTATCACGAGGATAGCCAGCTCCACCAATCAGAGACGTCGCTTTTACACTTCAGGAATGTGGGTACTGTAGCAGTTATCCGTGACGTCGCGAATAAATCACGATTGTCTTAAAACAAGATTGATATCATACGGACCTTGTGGCTTCTACCGGAGCATATACCATTGAGTCACAACCTCGTAGCTGTTTGGCTTAGTTCCAAGCTTAAAACATTTTATAGAAGGATTTCCCGAAAAGTCAATGGAGAAAATTAATGGGAAATGTACTTCCGGAACCACACTGTTACGCCCTATTAGGACCATGTCAATATCTTAAACCTTTATTAATGCAGATTACTTACAGAATAGTCTGATGTCCTTTTCTGGAATACTATCTGGGGCCTAGTTTAGACAGAAAGAAAGACGTCATGGAAAGATTAAATTACGTTTTTTAAATCAAATGATGGTAAGGTGAGGGCCGTTGCACCCGAGACACCCTACCTTTCCAATAGACTGCAAGAGGCATTCTACATGCTTGGACACAGCTGTAGCATCTTGTAAGGCCTTTTCCCTGTAACTGGAAGGAAACATATGAGGAGCAGGTTAAGGGGGTGTTGTTTGTTTCCATGTGAAATGTAGGTTGTACAGCCCTTTGAGATTGCAATGTGATTAAGGGCTATAGAAATAAAATTGACTTGACTTGATATGAATAATAGCAACTAACAGGGTCCTATTAGGGGAGATACATTATCAGCTAGTGGGTCAGCAAGCAGACAACTGTTCAATCATGAGTTTCAATGTGAATGGACTTCTAAAAATGTCACAGAAACACATTTTCTACACTTACACATTTTGAAGATTGATAAACTTCTGGGAATCTGCAATCATATCTGGAATGGTCCCTCGTAGGGGCAGATTGCCTTTGCCTTCAATCTGAATAAATTCCTTGAGTGCTCGCAGCATGACCCAGAAAGGTGTTGTCTGGTATGCAAAAAACACCAAACAAAGCATGTCCACCAATTTCAAACAATTTACAAAGAGCATTGAGTAACATAACATTTTCAGCATGAGGTAAAATGATCATTCATCTCCTGAAGTAATTGATTTTAAAACTTAGATTCTAGACTTGCTGGGTTGAGTGGTTATAAACTTACATGGGATGTTATGTTACACTGTTCGCTATTGATGAGGTCTTCCACTGCAGTGGGAATCTACAGAAACAATACATAATTTGCTATTAGACTATATTTAGACTACAAGAATTGACTTAACGTGACAGTTTATTTATATGGGGAGGGAGTGGGGCATAGGGAAAGGTGTGTGTTTGTGTATGTTGCACATCAGAGATGCATTCGAACTAACACCTTGGTAAGGTTCAAAGCAGTATTGACATTCTTAATGGCTTCCTCAAAGTTTTCCTCATCGTCGGGGACACCGTTCTCATTTTTTAAGACCCCTGAGGAAGAGAGTTTAAAAATGATCTTATACTATATTAACATGTTTTATAAAGTATAAGCATTATATAGTGTACAGTATAGAACACATACCTTGCCGAATAAGATGCCTGAATGCTTCCTTCTCTTTATAGTTTTTTGGTGGTTGACAGTCATGCTTTGAAGATAAAAGCAACATTTTATAATTCCACCAGTTAATTATATAATTTTTAGAAACAATACAACTGACAATATAATTAAAAGAAGATTAAAAATGAGCGCTACAGAATGTGTCAGATATTGCTGCTAGCTAAGATGTGTGCCAAAGATCATACCTCACTGAGCCACTCCTCCAAGTATTTTGCGACTACAATGACCCACGGTGTGTGACTGTGATCCTAGAAACACCAAGCAGGGTGGAGGAGAACATACCCAGTTTGGATAAGGCTCGCTTGGATACTGAGATAGATACATCCATCATTATACACAAATACTGTATTTACGCTAAAAATGCACACACCTTTTTCTCCATGTTGTCCAGGTCATAGGACTGGATGTGGTTCTTCAATTCAGCAAAGGGCTGGTCTAACCTTAGGTCCTCCAATGCATTGTCAGGGTGAGATTCAATCACTGAATAAACATTATAATATACCTTAACAAAAAGGTATCTAGCCCACTATGTAATGTTTTTGTAACACGTAAAACACTACGACAACACGTTTAAAATGTCTAACACCACAATTCAGTAATACATAGTTTACAGAAATAGTTTAACATACACAATGTTTCCACACAAATCTCAGAATTTGCTTTACACAATCTTTAAAGAACAAAGTAAGTGGACTAACCTGTGTGCTCTTGCACTGCCAGTCTCATGTAGCCAATGAGGCCATATGTCCTACAAACCAGGAAGGGTACAGATGCACTCCAGAGCACCGATCCCAGCCTCAAACAAGTGCTGTAAAATACAAACACAAAAACACAAACAAACGAACATAAATGCAGGATGCATGCAAGGTTTTCATTTTATATTGAACACTGTTATACTCTGACAGGATATGTTTTACAAATATAATTGGATAATAGAGTGCATGTCCCAATACAAGTCCCTCGTTAAAATCAAATGCAAATGCGAATGACAATCAACTGCCTACCTTTCTGGCAACTGAACACCAATAACCAGGCTGAACCTGTGGAAAAACTCAGGGTCGTTGTCCAAGAGCTTGTCTGGACTCTAAAGTAGCAGAATGAGTAATAGCAGAATATCAGTGATGAAAACAAAGCATGTATACCAAGCATATTAATTATAAAATATAAAATTATAAATAAATAAAATTATATATATATATACAGTGTGCGCAACAATTATGCATATTTTCAAAAAAGCAGAAGCAGTTTACCTCCTCTACAAAGTTTCCAGACACATCACTGTTAAGTTCTTGTAACAGCTCAGTAGCAGCCTGTGCTCTGTTCTGCAACAACAAAGAAATAATAAATGATGTTATTATGAATTAAGGTGAAGATATCGTTATAAGGTCTATGTAGAGTGAGATAGTAATGATAAGAAAGAGTTGTATGATTTGTGTGTATGAATATTTATTTAAAAAACGTTGAAATGTATTTATGTTTACTGTTACTTGTTTGTGTTATTGGTATTGTGTCAATGCATATTAATGTCAGCAGATACCTTTCCTATACTGTTATTGCTGAGAAAAAAGCTGCAAGAAATGACACATTTGTTCAGTTAGAGTACAGTAAACTTAAACTCCACATAATAAAAAAAGGAAATAATTAAAAGACACATTTAAAAGTCACATCCTCACTTGTGTCCAACATCTTCACCGGAGACTGCGTGTCCATCAACGATTGTAAAAGCTCCAATACCTTTAAATAAACACACTTATCTGTAAACTTGATGACCATTTGAAGTGAGAGATTGTGAGACACATTGCTGCTTTACCTGGGAGTACAAGGTTTTTAAGTATTTCTGTTCCAGATGCTGTAGCATTGATAACACATACATGCGCATTCTCCAGGGTTTCTTGGCCGTGGTCCCCCCACAGTCTAAAAGCACAGAATATAATCGTACTTCTAGTACACAAGTACAGTCTAAGGGTACCTTAGAAACACTTTTTAACTATATAAAAATATTGTCAGCTGCTGCATCCATTGATCGATGTAGCAGCCTAATTTAGTATCAAAGCAGAGTTAAGATGAAAATGAGAATGTCAAGCATAGCCTATATCGCTACACCAAGTTGTCAAACAGCAAATAGTTGTCTGATTGTGACAATTGATTGAGTAAATACACCTTCTCATATAATGGCCAGTGATGCGAAACAGTAGCAACCTAGCAAATCGTCAACATTAGCTATTTGGCTAATAACAATGTTGCAGCGTTGAGGTCTGAATGAAGATGTTTAATGCATTGAAATACAATTGGCTCCACTTAATATAAACACCCTTTCACTTTACCTCAACTGTCTGTCGTACTTCTGCTCTTTTGAAGCTTTGGTGTCTGCCATTATACACCTTTGAGTGGAACCTACAGCAAAAACGCGTATTTTTTGTTAACAACACCAGATTCGACACAGCAGACAAGCCCGCTCAACATGACCATCTACAGTTTCGACAAAAACATATTGTCCGCTAGATGGTGTAGTAGGATAATATTTATGCCAAGCAGGTCAGTGGGAAGAAATAATCTACACAAAGGCAGGCCTACAACAAAACCCCTACAATAAATGTAATCAATCCAAAACTATCGTGTTACGTTACATTGGTGGATATCCATATAGCCTACAATATTATTAGGCCTATAATAAACTGTTTTATTCTTCATATAATAACATGGCCAAGAGTGAAACTGGTAATTTTTTGGTGTACAGGGATATTCAGGGATATATGCATAACAGTTGTCTAGCTTGCAGGATACTAAATGAATATACATGTTGGTTGTTGTTTTATGCCATGTTAAATAATATATTAGAACAGTAATAGTCATGCACTTTATCTCACATTCTAATTCAGTTCTCTTGAAATATATGTTAGGCTAACTATTTTTCATTCACTAAATTAGAGAAAGCATAAACCTAAACCATCCACTGCTAAAAATGTGCATATAGTGCAGATATAAAGAAATACACTGTTTGTCACCATCATGACTGGTATTTTTATGAGATGTCTAGCAACATGTTCATATGGTTATTTGAAGGCCAAATGTTATAGCTTACCTCAACAAAAACTGTATATTTTCTATTGAGATCATTAATATATTTGCAGACAAGGTTAAGTAAGATAAGTCTAGCTCTTCTTATGGCTTGCAGTAGGGCTCATACAGCTGACTGGTTGTGGTGCTTTTTCAGCAGATGGCTGTGGAGTTCCACCTTCCAATGGCTGATTCAGGAGTCACTCTTATAATTTATTTCTATATGATCCTCATTATCTGAAATGTATTTATTTTCCACTGCAATCTTCTGTGAGCTTCC
The DNA here is from genome assembly GCA_027564635.1 of Typhlichthys eigenmanni. Classification (NCBI taxonomy): domain Eukaryota; kingdom Metazoa; phylum Chordata; class Actinopteri; order Percopsiformes; family Amblyopsidae; genus Typhlichthys; species Typhlichthys eigenmanni. The sequence continues at coordinate 3,608 of JAODUK010034946.1, read as the reverse complement.
ATTCCATATAGGCATGCACATCCATTAGCTCCAAGGCCCTCCTGAGCAGAAAATATTTTACTACATCTTTTGCTCACATTGCTGGTGGAGGATTGGATTGGAGTATAAGTGACCTACACTCAGTGACTAGAATTTTTTGTTTTGTCACTCCCCATATTTGTTTTGTCCCTCCCCCGAGAAAATATGGTTGTTAGGCAATAGTTGTGTAGACAAATTCCCGCACTACAGGGGATAAAGAGAGAGAGAGAGAGAGAGAGAGAGAGAGAGAGAGAGAGAGAGAGAGAGAGAGAGAGAGAGAGAGCAGGGAAAAAAGAGCTGATGACTTCTCTGCTTGGATTGTAATGTAACATAGATAGTTTCATGCTGTGTGAGCATAGACCAGTGTCAGTGAGTCTGTAGCAAAGCACTTTCACAGCTCATTCACACATGAGCGGTGAAACTGCTTGCCGTCCAGCTAGTGCGTTTTGAATGCCGTCCGTCCCGCTTCTATAAGCGAAGCCGCGAGGGATCTTCGGGTCAAATTGATTTATGAAGGACATACATAATAGTTTTTTTCTTTTACATCATGTTCTTCACATACAATAAGTTAAGGCAGTGGGTTTCAGGTTGAAAAACATTATCCTTGTATTATTTTTCTTTTAGTGAAAATTTTAGAGAACACCACACAAACCACACCACACAAACAATAATTAGACTACTATTATTAGACCATAGTCTACTACGATTTCGTAGTAGTATATTTGTAAACGTCTGCCAGTGTCATGTATTTCGTTTGAGAATGATAACACCTTTCAGGTTAACTTTAAGGATGATAACAGCTTTAGGTTAAATACATTAGTAATGTGTACAACTGAAACAAAAAAATCTACCTGGAAAGCACCAACGATCGCGAAAAGGGGAGTGTCAAATCCTAATTGGCCTTCCCACTTGACGAGTGAAAAACTTCATTAAGGCTATACAAATGCCAATGCAGCCAACCTGTGTGTCGGAGTCGTGCTCCAGGGTACAGTGCAGAAGAAGCCCAGAAATCATTTAAAGTTAAACTGATTTAAAGGACCATGACAGGAAAACACTGGGGATACGGACAGGAAAATGGTAAGAACTAGGCTACTGTAAATAGCATGATCTGAACTTTGCCCGCATTAAATCAAGATTGACTCAAAATATTGCCGGTGTGTGGACATCAGGTATCAGCATGCTAAATTAAGCATCTTCGTTGACATCCTAATGCCACGATTAGCCCCATTTTAGGATGCCCTCTTGCAAATGTACTGCCAGGTTTACTGCTGTGGTCATGCATAGTAAATGGATTGGTTTATGACAGTCGAAACAGTCACACTTGCAATGCGCCTTCTGTGGGAGCTGGGCTCTTCAGGACAGATATTGGCTTTACAATAGGCCTATTATGTCTCAGGTGGGTTGCTTGCTGCCCAACACTATTCTGGTCAAAGTTAACAATAGGCTAATGTTGTTACACATGCCTTTTGTTTGCCATATCTATAACATATTGGTGATGGTCTTTTTGTATTAAAGGTCCATCTGTATGGTATAAAGACTATCCCATTGCTCAGGGAAACCGTCAGTCTCCTATCGACATCCCTCATCAAACATTTTATGATGACAGTCTTCAACCAGTTGTACTGGGCTATGACCAATGTTCCTCAATTAACATTGCCAACAATGGACACTCTGTGGTGGTGGAATTTGATGATTCAGATGACAGATCTGGTAAGTGAATTTTTTATATTTGTATATGTATATATTTTACTACTTATAAATTAAACTGAAATTGCTGAATTAAGATTTGAATGACAATGAACACTGACATGTCAATGCTTTCTCCTGCAAAAAATTATTTTATTGGATCAGCAAATGACATCAAATTTAACATTCAAATATTACATTCAAATTAACGGCCACAGTTTGTTTACTAAAATACATACATTTGCATAAGCTAACAAATGATGATGTGACTGTGACCTCTAAACCATAGAAACGTTATTGACTGACATGTTGACAGGAACGTTGTTGATAGAGCTTTTGTACTGTAGTCCAAGATCTGATGGATTACAAATCAGGGATAACATATGCGTGCACTGAATATATGATTGAAAGGTGAGCTTAGCTAGATAATTTTCAGGAGATGTCTGACTAACCCTGAGGACTAGACCCAACCCTTTGATTATGCTGGAGGAAAGCAAAGCTAGCAGTTAAATGAATGAGTGTCTGTCTGCTAGAGCAGATGTACTGTATAATAACGTAAAATGATCTCCATGCTTATTATGTCCTGCTTTATCCATGGGTGGATCTGTGTCAGCAACCCGGTCATGATACGGCTATGATAAGCTTAGTTAGGCTATCACAAAAACAAGCAAATATAGTATACCTTTTAAAAATGAGGTCTAACATGGAATTTAGTTTAGTTGTTTGTTCATTCAGCTGAGGACAGTACTTTCATGTATGGATTTCAGTCAACTTTCCATGTGTGGAATGGATATGTTACTACAGCCAGCACCCTATAGTGTGATGAGTCATCACTGCTGGTTTTAACCAGCTTCAGGATCTGGTTACTTTGGCATAAAGCATAATTTTTGTCAAAATGTTGTCTTGATAAGAACAGATGGGTACAGGTTTTCCTGAACTGCTTCTTCACTTCATAACATCACATCGGAGAGTAATCGTCAATTTTCATACACTTTATTTATTTGAAGTAGACTAATACATTAACCTAAACATTTTTTATTTATTTAACTGTTTGTCCCCTGAATATCCTATAACTTGTCAATGTTAACATTTTGCTAATCTGACCTTGCTTGCCAGACAGCCAAACCTAATTAAGGGTCCAAGCACCGAAGGTGCAGGAGCCCTATTGCTTTTGTTCTCGTTATTATTATTATTATTATTATTATTATTATTATTATTATTATTCTCCGCTAAAAGTGTTTGGCCAGCTAAAACTGTAAGGCCCAGAAACACCAAACTTCACCACATGACCACAAATTGCTCCCACTACTCAGAGCCCCAAATGCAAGGTACTGCGTCTATAGGTGGCGCTATAGCAATCACTTTGGCCTTTTGACACATATCTCAAAAATAGCTTGGCCCAATTTCAAAATTCCTTCTTCTCATTCTCGCAAGTCTTCTGCATATTTTCTTCACTGATTCTCTGCTGTAAAAATGTTTCCTTTTCACTCTATTTCCAAAAAACTGAATGCTAATTCAAAATGAACTAGTCTGAGACCTCTCATCCAAATCTCACCAAATTTGGTAGACATCATCTAGAGACCATGGTAACAAAAAGTTATTCACAGAATTTTGATTTAACACTTTGTCCCGAAGTTATGACTAAATCAACTTTGACAGATTTGCCCATAATTACTCATTGACCTATAACTTCTGATCCCATGGTCTGAACATAATGAAATTTTACATGCACATTTTGTTTGAAAATCTTTAGACGATACCCAAATTTCGTAACATTTTGCCCATAGGGGGCGCTACAATTGCCACTTGTTGATATCTCAAGAACCTTTTAAAGATATAACTAACATTTTTTGTTCAGTTATACCTTAGGCCATTTGCATATATTTCCTATAGTGCCATTTAGC
>JAODUK010034936.1:0-21914 GCA_027564635.1 Typhlichthys eigenmanni | reverse complement strand
CACAGTATCTCCCGGGGGACCCGGTCATACGCCTTCTCCAGATCTACAAAACACATGTAGACCGGAAGGGCATATTCTTAGGCCCCCTCCAGGATCCTTGCGAGAGTAAAGAGCTGGTCAGTTGTTCCACGACCAGGACGGAATACGCATTGTTTTTCCTCAATCTGAGGTTTGACAATCGACCGAACCCTCCTTTCCAGCACGTTAGAGTAGACTTTGCCAGGGAGGCTGAGTAGTGTGATACCCCTGTAATTGGCACACACTCTCTGCTCCCCCTTTTTGAAGAGGGGAACCACCACCCCAGTCTGCCCCTCCTTTGGCACTGTCCCCGACTTCCACGTGATGTTGAAGAGGCGTGTCATCCAAGATATTCCCTCAACATCCAAAGCTTTTAGCATTTCTGGACGGATCTCATCAACCCCCGGGTTATAATATTTCCTGATATAGTTTATTACAATTGCTAGGACCCAAAACACTTCACACGGTGAGCACAAGAGTGGTATATATGGGCTATTGGGGATTATTGTTCATTGCTGTGAACCTACATCTTTTAAATGTCATGGATTGTTTTCTAACAGCCTATAGGCCAATTAGTTGCATAATATCTGTTGAAAATACTGTATATTACAAATCTAAAATGTTTGATAATATTTAGAAAAATTTGACCACAGCTGCTTCATGTCACACCTAGGTCCGGGGGTGTGTCCAGGCTCTCTCTTCGCCGGGGCGCTAACCACCGCCCAAGGCGTCATGGCATCCCTTCCCCTCCCTGTTCCTGCACCTGTTTTGTGTTCTCTAATCAGCCTTCAAACCTCAGGCTGAATGCAGAATATAGAGTTGACTAGCGTTGCTACTGAATATGTGGATAGCATTAACATAGGTACCAAATGTGTCATTTATAATAGCCTATTCAGTAGCCTACACTGTGGAGCTCATGGTTTCTGTAATATGAACTGAAAGACCCTTTCTTGTCTTTTGTTTTGTTGTTACGGAATATACGTCCTTTAAATGGATGGTCAAAGAGCGTAAGGCTCTGGTACAAACTAGCAATATCACATAGCGACCTGCACAAGCATCTTTTATTTTTAGAACCTACAATGACAGGTGAAGACATTGATTTGGTGGCAGATAATAACAAAGCCATTTTCAAGACAAAATATTCAAGAGAAGCTGGACATTGTGAGAAAAGGTTGGCCAACTCTGAAGCTAGCAAGGCAGTCCCATCCGGGAAAATGGTTTGTCTGCCACTATCTATCCAGTACCGCCACCTACGAGCCCTTCCTCGGCTTGGCTAACTCACAGCCTTCAAGAAACACTGCAAATTTCATCGCTGGGAATGTGCCTGTTATTTGCAACTGATGGACTTGGTGTTTGGAGATACACATGGAGGACGCTCTTTCAGCTACCTTCTGAGTCTGCGTGGACAACCCAGAAAACAACAACAAGGAAGTTGCCGGACTATTACTGACAGATAGTAAAGAGCGACCCACAAAACTGACACCAAAATCTAGTAGCCTAGTGCTTGTGTTATCAAATGTAGGCCTTTCTATGCCTTTTGTTAATTCAAATTTAAATGAAGAGAATACAAAGGAGTCATAGGAAACATAAACAGGTGAGCAACACGACACATATCCATCTATTTGCCGTGATTTTGAGGTATCATGTTGAAATGAAAACGGTAGTGGGCTGCTGAAAAACAAACAAATGTTATCACTGTTATGAGGTTTTTGTGTGTTTTATGTTGATATTACTCTGCAGGAAAGCTTGAAAAGCCTTTACCTATATTCTGATTCTGATTCTGAAATTTGAATCGCTAGTAAAAGTTGATAAAGCGTTGGGTTTTGGTTGATAGGAGCGGTCGGCCCAGCGGCTACACCAAAGAGTCAACCAGCGACCTGGCGATATCTGTTGATAAGCAGTCACTCCCACACGGACGAGCGAAAACACTTAACCAAGGCAGCAGCGAGACACAAAAGCATGGCCGTACACTAGCAACAGTGTTTTTGGAAACGTTTGGGAAACCCGAGTGGATCTAGCTCAGTGAAGTATGCCGGGAAAAAGCCGAAGAGAAATAAGGTAATATTGAAAATACTGATATATTGCATCATATCATTCTTTCTACATAAGATGCCTGTCTGTGATGCAGCGCCCAGTTAAACTGCGTTTATGTATAATATTAATAATGATGGTTTCTGTAGCCGTGGCATCATAATAATGGTATTAAGGCAAGGGTTGATTCAGGCACACCACTGAAGGCCTAGGTGTAGAAGCACGGCCTGCCACTGGACGATAGATACCGTAGGTAGGCCACACACTGGATATCACAGAATGCTGTATGCAGTATAGACACAGATGAACAACGCTCTCACCAACAAAGCCAAACAATAAAACGCTACGTCAGAACCCTCGGCTGGTATACTAGGCGTCCAGTGAAGAGAGACGGCACCCAGATGAAGTGCATCTACTTGATTTGACAGTAACCGCGGGTACTTTTATATGGCCGCCACCGTACGGTGGCGACAGGCAGCCAGAAGGCTGTCAGCGTTCAAAGCATGCCCCGCTCTAACTAACAGCTCCACCCTGCGACGCTGTTGTCTCACAGCGCGGAACATCAAGAGCTTGCTACTGCTACGGCCAGCCATATGGATGCGTATTGCACAAGACTCTCACACACACACACACACACGCACAGACAGACAGAATTACAAGCACGCACAATATCCCACACACACACGCACGCACGCAAACACACATACAAATATTAAGCGCACAGAAGAAAATGATGTAAGTAGAAACACACAATATTACAAGCAGATATAAACACACTCACACAAAACATGGGAATTTACAAGCATATTGTATGTACACAAATGTTAACACACACACACAACACCAACTAAGACAAGCATACTGTATTTAAAACACACAAATGTGACTACACACACACACACACACACACACACACATTACTTACACGCACACATGCAAATCCCGATGAACGACCGAACCATTGCCCCACACACACACACAAGCACACGCAAGCACACACGTGCACTGCAGTGTGTCTGGGCTGGATATGCTGGCAGATGACACTGTTTAACACTCTCCCATCTACAGTCTGGCTGCCAGCACCACTCAACCATATGGGACGGGATAGGGGGAGGTGGGGGAGAGGGGAGAGGGGTAGAGAGAGAGAGAGAGAGAGAGAGAGAACATGGAACAAAAGAATGCCAAGAAAGGAAAAGACTCTCTCGCTGAGAAACAACATTTAGACTCTGCCAGTGTTGACGAGAGGCGATGGAAGGAAGTGAGAGGACGACAAAAATAAAGAAAAGCGAGACATTGAGACAGAGGAGAGAGACAGAGATAGAGAGAGGGAGGGAGCGAGAGGAGGGGAGAGAGAGACTAGAGGGGCGCTATTTAACACGTCGCTGTAAAAGCACACCTATTTCTCCCTCCCTCCCTCTCGCCCTCCCCCCCCCCCACTTCCGTACAGCGGGCGTTGATGACTGTGAATTACGGGCACTTCAGCCGCTTAAACAAGGCGCTGTCACCGTCTCCAACACAGTGTTGGGGAGTCGAGGAGAGGCAGGCCGTGGAGTTCAGAGGAGGAGGTGGGTACAGTAGCTAGGTAACAGCGGAGATGAGGAGGGGTGAAACAAACAGGCAGGGAGACAGAGAAACGGGTGGTTTAGATAAGGAGAAGTTGCGGCTATATGTATAAAATGATTAAGTATTGCTACAGTGGCCGTTAGAAAACAAAGAAGAGGAGGTGGGTGAGAACCTGACAAGCGTAAAGGGTCAGAGGGACGAGAACATATTGGAGATTTTGATTGCTCCAGGCGTATCATATAGTGATCTTTAGAAGTATACCTCACAACTTGTTCTTGAGTGCACATTGTATATTGATAAGAAACTCTAAACAATCTGCGAGTCAAACCCAGGCCAAAGGAAAGTATGAAAATACAAATAATAATGAAAGCATTTATCACATTGACTTTACGTAACAAAAGTTACCCTCGAAGTTTGGGAGCTTTATCCTTATCTAAAAATAAATCCCTTGGCAGCTCCTTAAGAACAGGTTATTCTTGCACTTTTTACTCAAATTCACCTTAGAAAACAAACCAGCATTGATTCTTCCTTTTAGTGTAGTTTCAGATCACTTCTCACTTAAATCCAACCCTCTAAAAACTTAAAATATGAATGCGCGATCATGGAGGGAAAAAAAACACTGGCATGAGCAACTGTGGCAGAGTGGAAAGTTTAATTTAAGGAGAAATCCTCAGAGGCTAAGCAAACCCTTGAGAGGATTTGTATTTTAGAATGGATGAATTCACCAAGCGTTGAAATGTGTTTTGTTTCTGTTTTGGTATTGTGTTCTCTGGCTGCCAAGAGCCCTGGCAGTGTGTATAAGAGAGTTTTCTGTGCCTCTGTGAAAATGTTGATGACTGGCCCTCCAAGTAACAAAAATAAATCCATAGACTTAATACTTCATACCTTCTTTTAGGTTTGCCTCATTATCTCTGAATAAACCTAAATCTATTACAAGTTAAATGTATCATAATGTACGGTATTCTGTGACTGCACTACCATTGGCATTGAGCTGTACCATTAGCCCTGCCAGTGTTAATCTTACTGTAACTGCATCACTGAGTGTAAAAATATCTCCTTAAGGATTTAGTATTATCAAACATGTTATACATTGCATTCAAGAACAAATACATTGCACAACTAAAATAGATCAAAGGTGACAGTAAAGTGTTGAAGAACCACAATTAAAAACAAAACATTAAAATCAGCCATGTTATCCCTTACTGAATTATAGTTTTTAATCATGCAAATGCCCATTAGCTAGGAGAAAACCCAATGCATGGCTCCTTGGGGACCCTAATTCTCCAATACGGTCACAATTTACCCTGCACCAAAAATAGACTTCAGAAACATGCCATCAGGGAGAAATAAAGAAGTGTTGGACACATGACCAAGCTAAAGTAAGGTCATTAATAGCTTAAAATACAGATGATAGATAGACTAAGAATCATTTTAACAAAGCAATTAATGAGATTAGATCCAGGTCACAGCCAATATGTGTGGTGGGAAGATAGGAAAATGAGGTCCAGGTCCAAAAAAGCTAGAGTTATCCTTTAATCTTCTAAATCCCTCATAGAATTCTTGGAAAGGACTATTCTTTGCTCTTATGTGAAACCTCTAAAACATTATCATAGACAGCCTATTGCATGAGAGTTCTATGGTCCATTTATGGGGGGGAGAACACAAGATGACAAGATGACAATATGTCAGAATTGTTATAGTACAGCCACAACGTATCTGCAGCGTTTAAGCAACATGCAGGCTGCAGTCGGCAAAATGGTGGTTTCCATAGAAACCGTAAAACACTAGCTCATGTTAAAAATATATCCTACTCCACATTACTGTAGGTGCAAAAGTTGACCCTGAATATTAGAAGATGGACAATTTGTTAAGAGCCTGTTTCAATGCTGAGGTTTACTGAAGAATAGTGATGAAACAAAGAACAGTGGTGAACATTCACTAGGACAATTAGGGGGTGCTTGTGTCTGTCTTTACAGTTGCTTGGCTTCTTCAAATAAAGCATTAATATAGTGCGTATGGGAGCTGCTTTGCATTATTGCTGATATTTTTCAAAGACACCTCTATGTAAGATTCTACAGTGTTAACAATGTCACCATATCCCTGTAAAATAATTTGTTGCAAGTGACAAAAAAAAAGCCAGAAGCATGTTTCTATAATAAGAAAACAACTCCCTTGTCCAATAAGTATTTTTCACATGACTTTTGATCTGGTTCGATGAACACTATTTTATGGTCTAATGGAACAATGTGTTGAGATTCTCCATGACTCATCATGTAGTACATTATATGTGACTTGATGTTATTTTCATCTTGGTCTAATTGGCTGGACCAGGAATGCTGATGCCAGCGACCACATAAGCCATGAATCACTAAGGGGTCAGTTGTCCTACCCAACAGGTGTGATATGTAGGACAGTGTCCAGAGTTCACAACAAGCCAGCAGTCTAAGAGGTCTATCAGCCAACTTATCTCAAGCACCCATGTGTATTTTCACATACTTTCTGGGGCAGGGATAGTTTACTAGGTGTTCGACTGCCGTTTAGAAGCTCATCGGTTTATTAAGTCCAGGAGGAATGATCTGTAATCATCTTTGAGCAATATGCCTGACCCCTATCTACTCTTTAGTAATGTAATTCCTAGTATGTCTCTTTGGATATAAGTATTAACTTTATTACTTATTATTTATTGTCTTCATTGTACATCCACACCAGAAACAGTAACATAAACTGTTCTACAAGGTCTCCTCAAAACGGGATACAGAGGAATAAAGTGGATATATTTACTGGGGCAACCATTATTGTTGTGTGACAATATTATGTGCTAATATGGTACTGGTGTGCACATCGCCCGTCTGTATCTAGCATATGTTTCTCTTCTACCCTCATTGCCCCCTGTTGTAATGAACATATTGTAAAAAATACTAGAAGCCTCATCATGTGAGATACAACTACCTCCCACCTTTACTCTTTTCCTTTTCCTACTACCAGCTGATGGTTCATGCAACATGACCAGATTTTGTCAAGAGAGCTTCTGGGTTTCTCACATTTCACTGGCATTAGCTGTATGACTTTTGAATGGAAACATTATGCGTTTCCATGTATTTTATGTAGAGTAGGATTATTCTAACATTTAATAATGTTGTATTGTGTTGCCACTGATGGGGAAATAATTGACAGGGTTGGATAAATAACATACTTTCATCTTCACTCCCATTGGGGTGGGATCTTAAGTGTTTAGTTTTAAAATACATTTTAAAGAGAGATTATGTTCAGCAGGAGTTAAACATTTGCATGATTTAGGATTAAAGGCAGGGTTAGTCATTCTCGAGAACGCTTGCTAAATTCGAGCTCAAATCAAAACTATTCCTCTGTGCCCTCCCACACATCAAAACGCATTTCAAAGCAAATCGTAGTACTACAGCTTTGTTGATGCGAGCGGCGTTCTGTTTATGTTGCTATTTACAGAGCCAGGGCTGTGTACAAGTACCAGATTATGTTTTTATCACATACAGAGAATGGTAATCTAGCAAAATGCGAAGAGATATTTGGTGAATTTGACTAAATGTTTATTATTTTAAGACTAGCTTGCAAAAGCTGACATTACCTTTAAGTGGTCAATGTTTTCTGAAAAGCCATGCATGCCAAAGTGGAAACTCCGTTGGCGACGGCTAGAGCCAGAACTGAACAGTGTTCTAATGCGTTCTTGAGTGATGTCACAGAGAGTTTGTCCATTTATATATACAGTCTATGTGCATGCCCTGTATATAATTTCATCTTGAGCTGTAGTCGGCGTACAGCCAGAATCAACATCAACAGTAGCGCAGCGATCCTTGAATATGACATTACTTGGTGAATTCTCATTCTTTGTTGTTTTTGTTTGTCTGAAGTTTCAAATCGCTAACCGTCTCGCAATAGTTTGAGCTGGCTAGCTTGTTCATGGCAGAAAACCTTTAAAATATGTTACATGGCTGACTGTCAACAATAAATCAACAACAAAAACTCTCCCTCACACACAGACAACCGACTCTGTCAGGAGGAATGCTGTCAAACTGCGCATCATCATGGGACTATCAGCCGTGTTTGTGACTGCATATGTATTTATTCATGTGTTTGTGACGGTCTGTATTCATGGCATGTGTTTGTGACTGTCTATATTAATGTTTGTTACTGCATGTGTCTGTATTTATTTGTTTGTGCATGCGTGTATGTGTGTCTGTATTCATGTTTTTGTGTCTGCACGTGTTCCAGAGGACATAGTCGGAATGTGTACGTCATACTGTATGGATACCATAATGTATTACCATGCATGTGCACTTGCCCCCCACCCAACACACACACACACACACGCACGCACACACAGGGCGTGTGTTTGAGTTGTGAGTGTGTATTAATGTGTCTGAGAGAACACAATGCTTGCTTTTGAATGTCTGTGCATCTTATTTATAGCTTGATGTTTTGGCCATAATGCAACCCCCCCTCCCCACACACACACATACACACACACATACATTAAGCACGTCCACTCATCAACCCCCCTCCCCTCCACTGACACAGATACACCTCCCCTGTCTCATTGTGCGCGCACACACACACACACACACACACACACACACACACACACACACACTTGCACTTATCAAATTAAACCAAGTCAGCGTATTGCACAGCTCTCTGCCGGCTGCAGGGAGCTGAAGCGGAGTGTCGTTTGGAGCTGATGCGATGGACTCGCTATAAATAGTCACTTCCTGCTTGGCTTTAATTAAGTGGCGCTACTGTCAGCTGTCACGGAACACAATTATCAACCGGACCCATTTAGCAAGCCAAGGCCACGTTGCAATGTCCCCTCAATTGTCCTGAGAGTCAGGTCCCTCCCCTGTGTTTTGGGTCTGTCGGTCTGTCGGTCTGTCTGTCTTTGGGTCTGTCTGTGTGTCTCTCTCTCCATCTATCTTTTGGTCTGCCTGTCTTTCTCTCTGTCAGTCTATTGTCTGTAGTCTGCCTGTATCGGGTCTGTGCATCTTTTAATCTGTGTGTACTTATTTCTGAGTTTCCATTTCATGGGTTTATTGTTCTCTCTGACCGTTTACCCCTCTGACTGTCAATCCTTATCTCGCCCCCTCTCTCTCACAATCTATCTATCTATCTATTAGGTGTGTAACGATTCACCAAATCCACGGTTCGGTTCATATCTCGGTTTTTGAGCAATGGTTCGGTTCATATCGCGGTATTTTATTATTTTTCCTTTGAGCAGTAAAATCTGGGAATTTTTTCTGGCATTGATTACATTCTGTAGAATAGTCTTCTTTTTTCTATACTTTCTGCCACTAGATGGCAGACTAGTACCAGCTTCTCAGTCAAACAAGAAAACTGTTCTTGTTTGCGCCCACACATGCATGCTATGCTGTAGCGCCTGCACCAGGTAAACAAAATACAAAGTTGAGATTGGATTACATTACAACACCCTGCTAAGGACAATATTCCACTATATCCTTAACATATATAATAGTAATAGTTTGCTGCTATATTCATGTTTAAAATAGAAACCTTTTTAGCTTCATTGCTACAAGTTACACAATGCAGGCAGAAGAACGAACCGTTTGGAACCACATTATGGCAATTCACAGACAGCAGCCAGAGACTGAATTAAAAATAACCTGACATTTTTGGACAGTTTTCATACATTGGCGGACATCATGGATTTTTTATTGGCACATGTCAGATAGGTTTCGTGAAAGAGACACCCACAAGACAGGTAACTGCTGCGTCAGCGTCATGCCAAACCCACCCACGAAGACGACACAGTATGTGTGTGTGCGCGCTGCGCGTCTTGTCATTTCTCAGCAAAATGACACACACGCACTGATGTTTCTAAATAAAGTGTGATATTATTGAAAATTATTTATTTTGAGTAAAGAAGCGAAGGCAATAGACTCGTTGCCATAATCCAACATCATAGTGACGGGGGTTAATGCCATGAATGAGAACACATGCATTCTATAAATCGCTTTGATTTGTGTTTTGACAACTATAAAAATGCTCAGTTGTTCTAATCTAGTGTTGAGCTAAATTAAATCAAAATTGTAGTACATTACAGTAACAACATATATGAGAGCTCAATAAGATGAATTTGTAGCAGGTTGTGTGTGTCTTTGTGCGGACCGCGGTTCTATTTTCCAGAACCGAGACACAAAACCGTGGACGTTTGTATCGTGGTTTCAGAACCGTTACACCCCTACTAACTAACTAACTAACTAACTAACTAACTAACTAACTAACTAACTACTGTATCTATCCTGAAGTCTGCCTTGCTGCTGTTATTCTGTTGGGGACAATTATATCTTCAACTGCTTACTTTTCCAAGTGTTACTGAGTTCAGTCCAACAAAACTGAGTGTAGTGTGTGAGTGTTCACTGGTCTGTGCACATCACATTTTTTGCACATTTTGCATGCTCTGTCTGCCTGTGTTTGCATGCATGTTTGAAGCCTCTAACTCACTCTCTCTCTTCCTCTCCGATATAGACTCTCTGTATCTCTCGCCCTGGAAGTTCAGAAGCATGTTATTCCCCTGTTGCTGAAAGTGTGTGTGTAAGAGAGAGAGAGAGAGAGAGAGAGACAGAGAGAGAGAGAGAGAGTGGGGGTTGAATTGGAAGGCCGAGAGACAGAGATGAATATGGCGAAGGACACTGCAAGGACAGTGCAGAGGAAACAGAGAGAAGAAGGATGGAGGCACACACACACACACACACATGCTGACACACATGTATCTCTACAGTAGCAACATACATATTTATTCTGAACACATTAACATGGTTTACCTCACACAGACACACACACACACACACACACACACACACATGCACATTAAATGTACGCTATAGCTCTCCCATATCTCAATACACATGACGTCTTTCTCGGACAGACACCCTCCTTGGAGACAAATATAGCAATGTCCTGTTGACACACACGATACACAATTAATCTCACAGCCTCCAACAAGATCACGCGCGCACACACACGCACACACGCACACACACGCACACACACACACACACACACAGTCTATTTCAATGCAAACAGGCACAGTACTGTATGTAGTCACAACATCAGCACAAATTGATGTGCGTGCACGTTGTACGTGCACACCGTGTCACACTAGCACGGCCACGTGCGCACTCGAGGGAGGAGACGCCAACGTTGAACCATGCTTTGTCACAACTGGAGCGCTCGTGGATTTATCACTGTTTAAGGGAACAGGAGGACCTGTGTGTGTGTGTGTTTATGTGTGTCCCAGAGAAAGACAGTACTGTATTTCACACACACACATACACACATGCGTTTCTCACTATTTATCATACTGTACAAAAAAACATATCAAAGTATATTGACCTTACACACACACACACACACACACGCACGTTTTACCAATTAAAATGGTTCATCACCACCCTCGAGCAGACAGGAAACACACTCTGACCCGCCTCCCCTTATACGCACATGTACACACGCACATGCACACGCACACACACACACGCACAGATGAGAGAGTCCAATTATTAGCTGGCATTCTTCGGCAGGGATAATTTAATGCATTGGGTGAGAGCTTCTCATTTGTGTTTGGTAATTACTCCCTCTCTGCGTTACACTCCCTTTAATAAGCTCTAACTTTGCCGTATAAACCGCTAGATAAAACACACACACACACACACGCATGCACAAGCACACACGCACACACGCTAGCTTGGAGGATGAGCGTGGGCTATCGCACACTAAAGCCACTTTATGTCAGTGACGCACACCGCCAGGAAATGATTGAGCACAGACACACATGCACGCATTAATGAAAAATGGACACACATCACAGCTAGTGTATTTTGTGAACACATTAAAGTAAATTGTGGGACATGCCGCGCACGCGCACACACATCAATGCATGTCAACGTCAGGAATATTACCCACCCACCCAAACACACTCCTTCAGCATTTCCCTTCAATCAACATCCAATCAAGTGCCAGGATGTTTTCATTCATTACATTAATGCACTTGTTTTTTCCACATTGATGTTTTGGTTTCTGCTCTATAATTCATTTCTTGGTCTGAATTTTCATCAGGGATTATGCTTTGCGTTATGGAAATGGCTGTGATTACTATTCATTCATTATGTTGTTTCTTGCGTGCGTGCCTGCATGCAAATGTGTGTGTGCGTGCGCGTGTGAAATACCTCTTAAACGCAGGAGGCTTCATCTGCCACAAACCTCATCCTTGTGTGTGCATGTGTGCACGTTGCAATCCACATTAGCATTTTCCTCAAGTTGAGCACTCATGAGGATTCATGGAGAGTGTGCGTGCATGTGTGCGCTCGCTCGCGCGCGCTGGTGTGTATGTTAGTGTTTGTGCAGAGAGACCAAATTATAACTGTGTCATCTGCTGCAATTCCAAGTGGAGAAACCCCACTATATAATCAACTGCATCTTTTAACTTTCTGATGAAAACATATACATAACATTGCCACTATGGCGAGTTGGACTCACTTAATAATAATTTTGCAATAACAATAATAATTTAAAGGGACCTCTTTCCCCCCCACCCCCCAGCAACCAGAACAACAACATTGCTGGTTGGTTGAAAGCAGTGAGTGTGGGTGCTGTACCTCCCTCACACCGCAGTCTCCAACCCATCTGTGGTGATTATTCTGGGTTTTGGGAGGGGGTGCTACAAAACACAACCAAGGGGTGTCTCATTAGGGTATTAGAACTGTTGGACGTCTCGCTGTGCTCTCTGGTTGTTCCAAAGCAGGCCCCACGTGGCTCATGCTGTGCATTTGTTACTACACAATATACAGGGGGGAGTTGTGGAAGGATTGTGGGATACATTTAAACTTACAAAATGAGGTATTTATATCTTTAAAATAGTATGTGAAAAGAACAAATGAAATTCTTTAATACTAGTAATAAAGTCTTTGATGTTGATTTCCACTTATTTCTTTTAACGTTAATACAATAATTACAATGTTACACCTGTGTGCACTTTTATAACAACATATTGCAGTATAATTTCTGCTGAGAGAAGATTTTTTTTTTTATACAGTAACATCTAATTTCATAAAGAGTTTATTTTAATTATAACATGAATTGATCAAACATCGCATTGTCAAAACTATTCACACAAGCAGCAAAATGTATATGTGGATCAAACTTAATAATTTCATCTCGCTTTCACACTAAATGCATTCAATGACCTCATTCATCCAAAATCCATTAACTATTTTCTAATTCATACACCACCACCATATATTTGCAGCACTTATTTCAATGTTTTCAACAAAACTAATAAAGACGCATTCAAAACAGAATGGTGGCAAATGTCCTGCATTTCTGCGGTAACCAGATTGAAATAGAACATCTTCCAAATATAGCTGATTGCAAATTGTCCTGTTTTTAGTGTCATTACCAAACAGACAAATGGGGATGGCTTATTTAAAGTACATTAGTTTCTAAACATTGATCAAGAAAAAAATGGCCAGGTGATTTTTTCTGGCAGATGAACTAAAGTGAATTATTATATTATCTTCTGTAAAATCAAGGGTGAAATTGCACGTAATAATAATAATTATTATTATTAATGGTCTAATTGGTCTAGTTTCAGCATACATCCTTATTATTAATAATTAAATAAAAATGTGTCTTCATAATGCTGTCCAAACATCCATCATCCATGAATCCATTCAGCTAGCCGTTTACATTTAGCCACACTAAGCAAGTTGCCCTGGAGCTAAATATAGAGATTTATCATCAGAAGCCAGGAACACACACACACACACACACACACACACACACACACACACACACACACATGCGCACACACCCAGGCACACACACATCCATTAGCGATTGGCACTGACTGACCCAGGAGTCACCTGACCAGACTTAACTAATGTAATCATTCAGCTCCTGCCAGAGCATCCATGGCTCTGTGCCTCCATATATTTTACCTCTACCCACCACTCGAGCCCCCTTCGTCTTCAATCACTCCCTTTATCTGTGCAATTTGCCGGTCCCTGTTTTCATGTCCGCCCGCTCCCCTATCCTGTTTGACTCTCTCCCATTGTATCTGCCCTCTCTTCATCAGCGATCCAACCCCTTTTTAATTGATTGATGTTCATCAGCAATTGAGATGTGATTTATGGGCGGCAATGGTACATTCAGGGTTGAAGGCCTGGAATTTAACTCTCATAATGTAATTGGCCCACGCTTGCCAGAGCCCTCGTTGCTTGTTGACAGATGTTTAGCAGACAGGGGATCATACAGTCACACACAGCTACATTTTTAGACAAGCAGACGTGCGCAAATGGACTCAGTCCTGTTGTGAAACACCCGCAACATATATGTACAGATGCATAGTAGGCAATATCCAGCTCTCTCACACACACAGACGTTACTGCTGGTTTGCAGTGCCTTAAAGTGTGCTCCTATGGGGAAGTGTGGCTAATTCTGTCTAATAGCATGGCTACCCTTCACGTTTCCCCAGGGTCTTGGTAATCAATTTCCACCAGTTTATAACCCCCCAACTGCCTCCACCACAGAGACTGACAGCCTGATGGAGCATTTTATTATTATGTGTCCCTGCTACTACTGACGTACGTATATCAGAGTTAACGCAGGTAACGGGGAAGTTTAATAAGCGCTTTTATTTTGCCATACGCACACTGCTGTTATACGCTACACATTTACAGCAGATGCATTTACTGAGCAATGGGAAAACAAATACATGTGTAATGTGTTTTGAATGTCATGATGTCATGTATTGTCAGCGCTTGCTAATCAGAAAGACTATTGAAGAAGTCTGGACAACACTATGGCCAGAGAAGATAGAAAAGAGACTTTTGGATGGGTGGGGGCTTGATTGGAAGACCCACTGCTCCATGCAAGTCACAGAGGAGATCCACAGATGTCACAATAACATTGCCCATTATTTCTCTCTGGGTGGTTAATGGTATTTGGAGGATATTACATAAATTCCCAAGTACCTGCAGTACGTTCAGTGTGAGGACACAACGGTATTTCCTTAGCAAACTGTTACAGGCCATGCATGGTCGATTTAGCTGAATACTGTAGGTGACGCGTACGCTCAACCTCCTCAGCAAAATGAGGTTGGTGATATAAGGCCACACGTCCATTTATGAGACGGGAAATATTACACTTTTGGTACTTAAAGTATTCTTACATATTTTACACAGGTGAATTCAGCCCCTTGGAGAACACTGACTTTTCTGTGTGCCAGCCATGTGTGATTGAACCCAGTAGGCCTTAAAAGTATAGTCAGCTACTGCAAGCTAATTGTAAGATAATACGTTTTGTCAAATACAGCAAATATCTCCTCACATTTCGCTAGTTTACCCTTCTCTGTGTGTGCATACCTTAATGCATGTGTATGTGTGTGCTTACCTTAATGCACGTGTACGTTGCATGCTATTCTGCAGTATAATACAGTATGATTAAAGTCATCACATGTCATTTATTTCCACGTCATTATGTCCCCGGGCGCTGCACAGCGGCTGCCCACTGCTCCCTTGAGGGATGGGTTAAACGTAGAGGATGAATTTCGCTACATGTATGTGTATGTGACAATAAAAACACTTTTACCTTTACACACTATGAACTGTGACCTTGTTTATTGTGTGATAGCATTGTTTTGCTTTTTGTATTGTTGTAAAATAAATCCCATTATACGAAAGACAAAGTATTAAATGTATCCCATCGATCCTTGTTTCCATGTGTTAAATCCCAGCCCCGGCTAATCTTTCACACATTTAAAATGGTGATGGACAGCATGAGTGTAACTGGACTGCCCGGGGTCACGGGATCATAGCTTCGTGTACAACCTGTTCTCCTGCGGTGGAGTGTTCCTACCAGAGGAGGGGAGTTCATTCAGAGTGTATTCCACTGCAGGGCTCCAAGGTGTTCACTTCTGCTTCCAGCAGAGACCTAATTACAAACACATAGGCAATTAAAAGCATGCAGCGCGGTGCATGTGTGTGTGTGTGTGTGTGTGTGTGCGCGCGCAGGAGGTTGCACGTATGTGTCTTTGTATTTGCACATTTTTGTTACTGTGATTGTGTGTGTGTTCAATATGTGCTAACATCATTAATGAGTGGGGTGAGAGTGTGTTATGACGGCAGGCAGGTCTTTAACAGGGAACGTGTTCATACAAAGCCGAAGGCTACAAGTAGCGGCTAACTGGTCAATTTAGGAGACACTAAAAAGCAGATGTGATATACTCGTCAATTCAGTGTTCCTAAGTGTTCATGGCGTCTATGTTTTCAAGAGTAATTCCTACAGCAATTTAAACGCGAAATCTAGCTCCTAAACCTGAAAGATGTGTAGTCGAGGGGACTCTCAAGTCACAAACATTGTCTTCCTCATACTCAATACAATGGTTTAGAAACATATAATAGCACTGAGCCTTATATAAACGAATCATCTCTGTCTTTCTGTGGGTATTTCTGAGGGTAGTAAAGCTAAAACACCCAGAAGCATCCACGGTCAAGCGTTTATGGTGTTCTTGTTGCCTTTTCAGAAATGTGCTCTGCTGCTTGGCCACTGGGAAAATGCAGATATTCTGAAAATTGTAATCGACTGATATTATATAAATATGTTGACAAATACAATGACATTGCAATGTTAATTTACTGTGTGAATACATGCTTATGGATTGTGAAGAAAACATTGACCTCTCACAGAAAACGTTTGTTGCTTAAATGAATGAAAAGAATGCAAAGAATACTGTCACAATACTGGCTCGGTTAGACTAAAACTATTCTTTGATTATGGACTGTGTTGAGTTTTGTTTTTGGTTGCTTTTTCAGGACAATATAAAATGAACCCGGCATCTGTCAGTGATAATTCTAGGCTACACTAAAATATAATTTTAATATTTGTAGTTACATCCTATTAGAGACATAACATTAACTGTACTGTAGGTTATCAAAGCTGGAATTACTCTCAGCAGTTTACTAATAGCTTTTAACTCCTAGCTAGCCATTCCTAATGGCAAAAAGAAAATGCAGAGCCCCAGATATTAAACTAAACATGGGGAAATCACCACGTTCTAAATAATAATAATAATAATAATAATAATAATAATAATAATAACTGACAAATCACCAGGGACATATTCCAAGATGTCCTGTTCTCACGGGGTTGCTGTCTGTTATTTCAACTGGAGGCTTTGTCTTTGTGTCTGAGAGTGGCGTGCGTGATCTGACAACTGAAGAGAATGCGCAGGCTTTGCAGGGGGAGGAAGAGAGAGAGAGAGAGCGTGAGAGAGGAATTAGCGTGCAAAAGCTGCGATGAGAGGAAGGCTTTCCTCAAAAACTCAGGCCCTTGTCACGTATGAGGGGCCCCTTGCTGAAACTCAGGCCAACATTATAAACAGTATGAATGTGTTGCAAAATGTGTTGCTGCCACCCACCACACACACAAACACTATGTATCCACATCCTTGAGTGACTTTTACAATGACCGCAAATGACTTGTCAGTGGCTTAGTGCGCAATCACTAGCCCGATTTGACACCAGGGACACATTTCAGCACAACAGCTTCTTCTTCTTCTTTTTTTATTATTATTTCTCTCCCTCTCTCGCTCTCTCTTACTTTCTCTCTTTCTCTTACTTTCAGAGTCCTTGAGACAGTGCGTGGAGGACTGTGTTATCTTTTGCTGAGCGAGAAAGAGGCTGAGATGCTACATTCTCACGTACCTGCCCACTTTGGAGATAGAGGTTAGTGCGTGCGTGCGTGTGTGTGTGTGTGTGTGTGTGTGTGTGTGTGTGTGTGTGTGTGTGTGCGCTTGCGTGCATATCTTTCTAATTTAAAGATTGCAAGTGAGTCTTTCCTTTGAGTATCTCCAAGGGTGAGTGTGCGCGAGAGGGAAGGCGCGCACACAAGATAATTCATTCTTCTACAGTGGGGGAAAGTGTCATAACAAATTAAATTCACCAGAGGAGAGAAAACTCCTGGGCTCAATTTCAACTCAATCCTCAACCCATGAAGGGATATGTAAATATATGCACTGCACCAAAATATTAGTGAATGCTACACGCCTTCATCTAAATAATAATATATATAATATGCATACCTCGTCAGAATGCTGAAATTCATGCCAGAAAAACTATTATTGTAATTTCCATTGAGTTAACTGATGTAATTGATTTAATCAATGGTTTCACTGATTTAAGGGGCTATTAGTACTGATTTGAACACAGCTAGTATTAGCTAAAAAACGTTTCTACTAAATATAAATGGAAATAAGTAAATAGAACTTTATTGCATGTTAATATGCTGATGGAATTCTCTCCTTGTGTTTCCATTTCAGATGAGAGAATCCATTATTACAATACGTATGCTGCTTTCCTTTGCTCATATTGCAGGCATTGGCTTTTTCTACTAAAATAAAACTGACAAATAAAGGAATTGCTTTTGCTTTCAGAAATGGAATGTTTAATGATGTGAATTCTCAAAATACAAATGTAAATATATAATGACAAAATTGCTTCGCTTGATATTATCAACCAAGTCTAATTGTTCAACAACTGCCCCCTTGAGGGATGGGTTAAATGCAGAGAACACATTTAGCTGTATGTATAAGACAATAAAAGCACCTTTACCTTACAATGCGACCCATTTTGAAGAAAGTGATGTTTATTTGGCACAAACAGGTGTGGGAGAAGAAATACTTTCATGGACCAATCATTTGCTGCATAATGTACACGCTCACACTGAGTTTCAAGTCAAAGCAACAATGATTCTGTATCAGCTTTGGGGCAATTTCACATACAAATTGCCCCTTAACAAAGATGTCATTTGAATATCTATTTGAAGAGTTTCATCACAGACAGGAGGTTTCTAGCAGGGCAGGCAGTAACAGTGTAGTAACGGCCATGTTTGAAAGACTATCTTTGGCTCAGCAGTCTGAATGGGGGAACTTCTAGCCTCTCCTCCTCCGGTTAAAAACGACAAGCTCTAATGTAATTTCCTCATTACTGTATCTACTTGTTGTGCAATGCCTGGCTTTGAATATACAATACAGCAGAGCCTTGAATCATCGGCGTATCATGATTTCCTAATGACTCCAACGGCTCTCCGTGCTGCTATCTCCATTAATGGAGCTGCCGTGTGCCGATAACACATGGCAGCTTTCACAATGCTGAAACCATAAATCTCCATAAAGGTGGGGAAAAGTGCTACACAACTAATGTATCTCTGCATGCATATCGCACATGCGCGCACACACAAACTCATTTCTATTTTTCACATGCCCTTGTATCGGGCCGACCTTCTGCAGTATGTTAATTGGTAATCATACATTAAGATACAAGTCACAGCTTAATGTCTGTTTGCTATAATTAATGCAGTTAAATTAGAAGAATAGTCTGTGTGTGTGTTTGTGTGTGCTTTGTGCCTGTCAGAGTGTATTATTTACCTCTTCATCAGCCAACATGACTGACAGCAATGCTTTGTTTATTCTCTTGGAAAGAAAGAGCACTGGATTCATAGTTTTAGACAGCTAAGGTGGTGATTGTGATAGGCATGATTAGATTGAATAAAAAGGTAGGAAGTTGAAAAGAAAAAGGGAAAGGAAGTATGAAGTGTCAAGTAATGTTTGGCGTACTAAGTCAAGTAATGCAGGGATAAGCCTAATCTCCACCGTGAAGGTATAGCTTCCAAATTCCCCGTGAGTTTTGGAAAGATACGTTGGCATAATGACTTCACAATAGGTCTCCACTGCAAGAAGGAAAAGAGAGGGTCACGGTAGGATCTTTCAGCAGGACAGTGATCCAAAGCGTACCACTCGAGCCACAAAGAAACAGTTCACTGACCACTGAATCTAGCTTTTTCAGTGGTCAGTCCTCTCACCTATATCCCATTTAGACCTTGTGAGGTCACTGAAGAGTAAAGTGGAAGTCTGAAGCATGTGGAGAGTTTCTATGTGAAAGTTCATGTATGAGTACGAGTTTTTCTTCCATTTTCTGCAACCCCAGAGTTGCTCCTGGCTACGTCACGTACTGTACAGTACAGCTGTTATGTAATTGGTTGCACTTTGAAAGGTCAGCGGCAACCAAGGTCCGAGTTGCAATAAAATGTGAGCGCAGCACAAAGTACAGGAAGTGGCTTTTCACTGCCCTTCCCATAGGAAAACATCACGTGTTTAGGGCTTAATGCATGCATGCACAGTACACCTGCCCCTCAGTGCTCTTGTCTGTCAACAATATTATAACTAAGGAGTTCCACTAACTGATTTGTTTTTTAGATGTTTTTTTCTCCTTCAATTATTTCGGTCATATGTTCAGTCTCCGAACAAGATGATAAACATGTAATTTTTTTACAGCCTTTTTTACTCATCTTATCCAATATTTCTGGAGGAAATGGCGCAGGTGTGCAGAATTGTGTTATTCTAGTGTTACATTTAGAATATAATTATGTTTTGGATTACAACTTAAAATATACACAGTATACCTTAATTAAAATAAAGCCTACAACAGCAACTGTCTCACTCAGAGTGAGCGCCAGAAGCTTCTGCACTTCCAGACCTGGTTGCTAAGATGACACATATATCTCCTTCCTTATAGTACAGCTCTCACAAAGCAGGGCTATAATGTAATTCAGGAGCAATGTTTAGTAGACACCTTAGTAAAAACTCAGTAGCTTTTACCTCGATTAGTCCACGTGATGATGTTTGGGATCGATGTATTTGATTAAATCATTTTTTATTATTTCTCTAAAACATACATCTTAAAAGGTAGTCAGTGTGTACTGCAGATAACATTTTCCACATTTATGTGGTGCGCTTTGTCCTTGCCAAAGTAATAGGGCAGCAGCTGCTACTGGTCTGAAAATCATTATTTCTGTTTAGATGTTTTGAATAAAGTGATTACTCTCTATTAGTATGGTTGATGCTCTGGTATAGTTAATTCAGAAAAATATTTAATCCTGAGCTTAGTTTCAGATTGGAGGTGGCATTGGAATGCCACAACCAGAATGTTTTAAAGAGATAATTTCTAACTTTTCCCATAAATAATCAAACAATGAAAGCCTTTTTGCTTTCAATTCTGAAGTGTTCATAATCTTGTGGCTTGGTGCAATGTGCTTCTCCAGTGAAACAAAAAACATTTTGTGTCAACTAGCACTAAACTAGCTCTTTGTTTAATTGCTGGCGATCATTTTCAAATGCATAATTTGTTACATGATTGACTTGGCTGTCCTTGACTGCGAGGAGCTCTCTTGTTTATTTACAATGTATTCCTACAAAAAGCTCCATGATAATTATACCTCACTTATGCATTGAGAGAACTGGCTAGTTCTCGAAGGGTGCCTGGGTCAACAAGTTGTGAATAACTGCTTTAACCCACCGTGCACCAAGAGCATGCAATGGGTTTCAGGTGGTTTCAATTGACACATTATAGCAGATAAAAAAAAAAAATTAATGAAAATAAATATAACTGATTAAGGTCCAGATGTCTGTGAATATTTTGGGCGAGGTGGCCATAGTAGACAAAATTGACTGTTGAACAGCTAGACAACACAGGTAATTTATGTATTTATTCCTGTAAATACAGTACAGTATGTCTTCTTGTCAATTTATTTATTTACAGTTTGACCTGACATTGTTTAGTTTGTGTGGCTTCCTGTTAATAAAAGTGAAATTAAACCAGTATATAATGCACTAGATAGATAGATAGATAGATAGATAGATAAAGAGAGTATATCTATATATTGTATCCTAATACAAACCTGGGCAGACAGCAGGCAATGAGAGGGGCTGAAGATGGGAAAGGCTTTGGCTGATGGCTCTTTGAAGTGTTGATAGTGGCAGGTGCCTATTGAACAAACTGAAGCGTGTGCACAGCGCCTGCTCGCTGGAGCCGTGCACACGCCCGGACCGCCTCATCTGTCGACATTGGAAACACACACTTTTGACAGTCAAAGGCTGCCAATTGACAGCTAGGACATGCTTCCTTGACATCAATGTATGTGTGCGCGCGCATGTGTATGTCAAGATTTGTGATGACCCATGTCAGAAAGTCTGCCCCAAAAGCTATTACAAGGGCAGATTTGCAGATTGCGGTTGTGTAAGTGTGTGTGCATGTGTGTGTGTAATTGACTGTCTTTCGCCCAGAGCTGTCAGCAGGGTCTGCTGTAATAAACCAGCAAGGTTTGACACCTGTCTTTCACCTGCTTGATGTTGTGTTAAATGCACACAAGCATGAGTCATCAGTATGCAAGATATACCTATCGTTGTTCTCACCCTCACTCAC
>JAODUK010034905.1:0-21915 GCA_027564635.1 Typhlichthys eigenmanni | reverse complement strand
ACGATAACTCTGTTGGTTCACCGTGGAGGCATAAATGACCTGGCCAGGACTGTAAGGGGACTTGGCTGCCTTTCAGCTGTCCACAACTGCATTAACAACAGTTGACAGCGCATTCCCTTCGCAATGCGTGATGAGGCCTAACTGCAGGAGCTGTGTCGACCTGAAGCCTTCACCCAGAAGACATGGCCACTTCCCACAGTGGAGGAACTATACACACCTTTTCATGGCTCCACCCTGTTATCCAAATAAGAGCTTCACCACAGGGTTACCTCACCACCCATGTCTAGGTATTTCTAGGAATGGCAGCCTATACATGCTTTCTTCCCCATACTCGCTAGTAAAACTAACTTAGATGGGTCGTGGGTATGGGCCAACCAGTACACTTGCTATCCTGAAGCCTTTTAGCATGCATCTGGGTATATGAACGGTGGCATTTGTATCTGTATGGGCGGCCTTTGACAATAACCATAGCGACAGACCACCAGGCTCTCCTCACAACACCTGGCACAGGGCATTTAGGCCTCAGGTGGGGAGAATGCCATGGCAGAGCCTACTTTCCTCGCTCCGCTCTCCACCGGGCTACATACACATGTTCCACTGCCACTCCTGGACCTCCAGCAGGCATCAGAGCAGGAGCCCGTTCTCTCCTAGCTAAGCACCAGCATCTCACACCAAAACCAATACTTCCACACACATTAACAGAGGAGCTTGCAATACAAACACAGCCAGAGGGAGTGTGATGTCATTTTCTGCTCAAGATGCCTTTATTCCACAATATCTTTACATAGAAAATGTCAATTAAATTGCTGCTATATTAAAGCTAGGGTCTATATTAAGTAATTCTGGCAAAAGCTTGTTGATATTTGAACTCGATCAAAACAAAACATCTCTCCCTTCACAGGGTGCTCCCTCAGAAGCTCCGCCCCACACATTGAAAACACATGTCCATGTTGTTATGGTGCAGTAGGCCATGCACCACTTTGTGTTCCCATTAATGGCTGTGTAGAAACACCGGATTATTCTTTCAGCACACACACAGAATGGTCAGCTAGCAGACCATGAGTAGATGAGTAGATATTATCTGAATTTGACAAAGGGTTCATTAGTGTAAAATTGCTGACCTTACCTTTAATATTTAAAATATGGTATAAAACACATGTAGAGGGACATCAGACACATTTGCATGATAACGTTTATCACAGAGGAACCAGACTAACTGGCATCAGAGCTTACTTGGCCCATTGCTTTTTGCTCTCGGTGCATTAACCTATTATGCACCTTAATGCTACCTTAATGTTATGTTAAGGTACCTTAACTTCCACTGCAGTTCCACAAAACCTGTAGCCTACAACAGAGTCGCCCACAGCTATAGAAACAATGCTTGAGTGTACCGTAGCGTCTTCCACTGCATAATCATCTTTCATGCCGTTTGTCAAGCAGAGTGTACACTGTGACTTGCTCTATTCTGCCTCTGTTTATCTACGTATTATTCTTGAGCCATGGCTTCAAAGAGAAGATGCTTGAGCCTGTAGGTCTTCTGTGGCGGTGAGAATGTGTCTGAAGGTTTGATTGGGCTTGGCATGGTCATTCATGGGAGCGATAGCCTCTCTGTAGCTGTGGAACAGACCAGTGCTGATACAGAATCTTTGATTGCGTATGGATGAGCTTTCTTCTTCATTAGTGCATGTTTTCTGTTCATAGCGACACCTGTGTGTGCGCGAGCAACACACGTACACGATGATGTCAAAGAAATGCTTATTTTTCCAACCAACATGATGTATTTGAGTTTATTTTTACCGCTCCTCTGACACCCAGAATGGAAAATGTTTCCCATTATCAAATTTCAACTTTGTTTGACGTTTGTACCTGGAGGAAAAATAGCCTGCATGGCTATAGGCAACATCTATAATATTGTCCCTTACATTTTAGATATAAGTGTACTAGCATTGATGTACTGTGGTTGCGTTTGCTAGTTGCGTAGAAAATCCTATAGGCCTAGCACTGTATATACAGACCCATAATTAACATTAAGCTACAGACAGTATGATACCTGTGAAAAATGTCAAATTGGCCAGGCGTCACCTAGGCCAGGGGTCTGAAACCTGCAGCTCCTGAGCCGCATGTGGCTCTTGAGCCCTATACAGTGGGTCTCTGTGGCTTTGACAAACATCATATAGAACTTAATATAGGTTTTGTCCCCCCAAAAAAATAATCTCAAATTAAATTTTATATTAACAGCCTGTGTATTCTGATTTCACCAGTATTCAAATGGATATAGTCCATTCAACATTGTGAGTGCAGTGCACAGTAGTTGGGCATATGCTAGTATATTCTGTTTTAAAGTCACCAGAAATGGGCATTTAAGTGCTTTATTTAAAAAATATCCTAAACCATGGGAAGACAGGAATTAATTATCATTTAGGTCTAGGTAATGTTGATAGGCTAACTTATATTTTTTGCGGCTCCAGACAGACGAATATTAAAATGTTTGGGCACAAATGGCTCTTTTGATAGTAAAGGTTGCAGACCCTTGACCTAGGCCTATAATTATGCAGTGCTTCTATCACATCCCAACTCCCCAAAATTATGTATCCTGTAAATAGGCCTAATCGTTGAAGGCCCATCGTGCTTGATACCAATGCGCCCTCTTTCCAAGAATAGTATCTCATTTCCCCTCGTGTAATGCGGACCAATATTTTTAGTCAGCAGCTATGCGTCCAAAGTGTGGGTTCATTCCGTTCATCCGTGCATGCACTGCACATAGCATTCAATGTGCCTTGTCATGTCAAATGTTTCAAACATGAATAGCTCAAATAAAAACTTATTAATTAGTTAATACCACTACTCTACCAGTTAAGTGCACGCTGATCATTGCGCATGGAGCAGCGTAGCCTACTTGTCTAACAGCCCCTCGCCATTTCGAGATGATTTTTTCTTCACAACTTGGTAGGCAGGCTAATGGTTGTACTGTACATGTTGTACAATGTGAGCCCGTTGTTTCTCACTATATATCCACGTGACAAGAAGCGCTCCCTGCTGGCTACTTCACAGTAGCCGAAAGTGTTACGTGTAGACGTCAGGCAGGCTATTCCAGACAACACAACGCTGTACCACGGATTGATTTTCCTCTCCGACGGTCTTTTGTAGGGGCCGGGAGTGGTTCACATTTGACCTCCGCATGTCCAACACTCGTGGTAAGTTAAAATGACTACGAAGTCCTTACGGTATTGGAAAAAAGCACACGGAGTTTGTTTTCGACGTGTTGCATTTGCATTCACACTACTTTTCGCTTAGTTTTTCATCCCTTTCCTTATGTTTGACTGTACAGTGTCTAAATATTTGTTTTGAATTCAAATAGTCTCATATATTTTCTAACTGCACGGTAGCCTAGTTTTAACGTATATAATTACCGTATCCTATTTCGGCCATTCGCATTCCTGTAGGACGTTGTCTATATTTCCCTGGAATAAAAACACTTTGGCAGGATGCGTGTAAAATTGTGATGCAGCGTGTACCTTTGTTTTTCTATCACAGTTAGCCTACGTGGAAAAAAATGTCTAGCTTTTCAGTTATAGTGTTTGGAGAACATTGTCTTCTCATCTTAGACATTTTTCACAGTTAAATTAGGATTTACTTATTTCCACCATTTGCATTCCAGACAGAGGCTATATAGCTATGTCAACATAAAAAAAGAGACAAAGCCTATAACGTTTACATTATCCTTGTGCAAGTTCAGCTTGATGTCTCAACGTTATTTTAGGGTTCATGAAATCGATTGGGTCACTTTGCCCATCGGTTGACATCACAAAAGAAATGACGATCATGCAGACTAAACAAACAAACCAACTTTCTGCGGGCATTAGGTTTGAACCACGTATAAATTGTGTGTTCAATGAAAGCTCCAAAGTCCTGTTCCCATACTCCAGAATGTGAAAGATTAAATACAATTGTACAGTTTCAAACTTTAAAGGTATCTTGGGTGGTCAGCATTCTGTAGTGTGCATAATGGAGGGCAGAATCATGGTCACTTGCTATTCATGTAGTGTGTATGTGTGAGAATTTTTAGAGATGTGTGTCATGTAATGGGTATGCACACAATAGCAAGTTCTAAGCTATTTTAGAGCTACTGGTTTGTATGTGCTAGCCTGTTGGAACTTGCTCTGTGCCAAGTGTTTCAGTCTTTTCGACTGAAACACTGAAGATGAAGATGGCTATTGACCAGTCACGTGACAGAATAGTTAGGAGGAACAAAAACAAAGCAATGTCATAGTTTTTAGTTTTTGGACACAGAAGAACGTTTGCTGTGTGTGTGTGTGTGTTGGGGGGGGGGGGGGGGGGGTTTGATAACATTTCTATTTTACAATTGACTACAATAACTGCTTATTGCATATCCTTATGACGTTGTGGCTTCATTGACGTATATTGTCTTAAACTAAAGGTAGCCTCGCTTCATGTCATCATATCTTAAGTGGATGTGTGCATTTTTGATGCCTGGCAGAGACAACAGGATCCTTCAAATAGTGTCACATGGTGGTTTGACTGTTTTTTAAAGATGAACAGTAGCACGCAAAGTCCCTAAATGCTCCAATCAATCAATCAATAAATCTTTATTATCCCCGAAGGAAAATTCTTTCAGCAACAGGAGAGACAGTACAGGATAGCCACACAATCCACACATAAATAACAAATACACAATACGACATACAATACACAGAATTGGTAATAAGAGTCAAGATATGGAGGCTTTTCCGTTGGACACGCCATTAGC
Source organism: Typhlichthys eigenmanni (assembly GCA_027564635.1). NCBI lineage: Eukaryota > Metazoa > Chordata > Actinopteri > Percopsiformes > Amblyopsidae > Typhlichthys > Typhlichthys eigenmanni. The sequence continues at coordinate 17,147 of JAODUK010034905.1, read as the reverse complement.
TAGTTTTTCGTGGAATTCATTCCTGTGAAAAGCCAGGAAAGGGCTTTGGGTTTCACCTTTCCATTTCTTTGGACTTTGGAGATTTATTTGACAGAAGGCCAGATGTGTGCAAGAACTGGAAACAGCAGTACACTATTGCCAGTGGGTGTCAACCTTCAGAATTTGAAGTGGAGGCACTCCCAGGTTTGCCTAAATGTGAAAGTAGTGTACTGCCTAGCAAGTCATTGTGTCTTGTTTGGATAACTGTGGGAGTGCCTCTTCCCATAGATGACTTGTTTGCAACTGACAGGATACTGAGATGTCTTGGGAAGAGCTATAGCATGGTTTCGCAAATGATCAAAACCGGTTTTATCAAGTTAGGCGCGGTATTAGTGTTTTTACCATTACTGCCCATTTTAACTTGATTTGGTGTTACACCCTTGTAAGTGAATTGAGTTGAACAAAAGCTTCTACCTTCTGCTTTAAGGCAGTTTTTTTATTACAGTTACTGACCTAAGGCGTGTTTTACATTTAACATCTTCTTAAGATAAATCTTTGGACGATTCAAATATTTTCAGAAAAAAAGAGTCTCATTTCATATGAAATGTCTTTACTTTCATTAGAATGTCAGATGAAAGGGGATCCGTTGTTTATAATGGTCTTGATTGATTTTCCTCCTATAGCAGCAACCCAAACCGAAGTACACCTTATTGTGATTTACTTGTATAAATAACTAGTTTAGTATAGGAAAATACCTAAACATTATTGCCTTTGGGTAAAAGCCTATTATGTTAACTGTCAGAATTTCTAGCTGATTTTCAGTAGACATGATATGTAGAGTAGGCCTTCACCAAAATAGTAGGTTAGTGTCAATCTAAAATTAATAAAAAATGTTAAGCTAAATGTTAGATGGTTCCCTCTCCGGGAATCATCACCTTATCATGCTAGAGCGGTTTGGGTGCCCCTATGAACCTGAGGGCTGTGTTGTCTGGAGCCTGGTGCTCCTGGTAGGGTCTCCCAAGGCAAAGTGGTCGCAGGGGAGGGGCCAGACTAAGAATGGTTCAGAAGACCTTCATGAAACACTTAAAAAGAGAAGGCGTTACCCTGCCCGGAGGAAGCCCGGGGCACCCGTCTGGAGCCAGGCCCAGAGGGAGGGCTCACCGGCGATCGCCTGGTGGCTGGGTTTGCCATGGAGCCTGAAAAAGCAAGGTGGCGCCTCCCTCTCCAACCTATAGGCCCACCACTAGTGGGAGGAACCGTGGGGGTTGGGTGCACTGTCACATGGGTGGCAGTGAAAGTCAGGGGCCTCAACGGACCAGACCCGGGTGCCAGAGGCTGGCTCTGGGGATGTGGAACGTCACATCGCTGTGCGGGAAAGAGCCAGAACTTGTGTGGGAGGTGGAGCACCTCCGCTTAAATCTGGTGGGGCTTACCTCTATGCACAGTCTTGGCTCTGGAACCGTACTCCTGGATAGGGGATGGACTTTATTCTACTCTGGAGTTGCCCAGGGTGTGAGGTGCCAGGCGGGTGTGGCGATACTCACAAGTCCCCAGCTGAGAGCCGCTATGCTGGAGTTTACTCCGGTAGACGAGCCTGCCTCCTCTTAAGGGTTCGTGGGGGGGAAAACTCTGACTGTTGTCAGTGCATATGTACCGACTAGCAGTTCTTATTATTCAGCCTTCCTGGAGAGCCTGAATGGAGTCCTGTATGGGGTTCCAGTAGGGGACTCCATAGTTCTACTGGGAGACTTCAACACGCACGTGGGCAATGATGGAGATACCTGCAGAGGAGTGATTGGGAGGAATAGGCGTAGGCAGGGAGGTAGGAAGGCGTAGGTAGGAAGGAGTAGGCAGTTGTTGTTGGACTTCTGTGCTAGTCATGGACTGTCTATAACAAACACCATGTTCGAACATAAGGATGCTCATAAGTGTACATGGTACCAGAGCACCCTAGGTTGATGATCGATTTCATGATTGTATCATCAGATCTGAGGCCGCATGTTTTGGACACTCGGGTAAAGAGAGGGGCAGAGCTGGCTACCGACCACCATCTGTTGGTGAGTTTGATCAAGGGGTTGGGGACGACTCTGGACAGACCTGGTAAGCCCAAATAGGTAGTGCGGGTGAACTGAGAATGTCTGGATGAGGCTCCTGTCTGTGAGATCTTCAACTCACACCTCCGGCAGAGCTTCTCTGGCATCCCTGTGGAGGTTGGGGACATTGAACCTGACTGTTCAAAACTTCTATTGCTGAAGCTGCAGCTTCAGCTATGACCTTGTGGTCTTAAGGTCATCGGTGCCTCAAGGGGCGGTAACCCTGGAACATCGTGGTCTCGGCAGTAAGTCAGACTCGTTTCAGGTGGGTGTTAGTCTCCGCCAGGGCTGCGCTTTGTCACCAATCCTGTTTGTGATATTCATGGATAGGATATCGAGGCATAGTTGTGGTGGGGAGGGGTTGCGGTTCGGTGGCCTGGGGATCTAATCACTGCTTTTTGCAGATTATGTGGTTCTGATGACATCATCGGTCTGTGACCTCCAGCACTCACTAAATCGGTTCACAGCCGAGTGTGAAGCGGCCGGGATGAGGATTAGCACCGCACAGTCTGAGGCCATGGTTCTCAGCAGGAAACCGATGGAGTGCCTACTCCGGGTAGGGAATGAGTCCTTACCCCAAGTGAAGGAGTTGAAGTACCTCTGGGTCTTGTTTGCGATTGAGGGGACATTGGAGTGGGAGATTGGCCGGAGCAGCGGGAGCAGTATTGCAATCATTTTACCGCACCGTTGTGACGAAAAGAGAGCTGAGCCCGAAGGCAAATCTCTCGATTTTCCGGCCAATTTTTCATTCCTACCCTCACCTATGGTCATGAAGGGTGGGTCATGACCGAAAGAACAAGATCACGGGTACAAACGGCCGAAATAGGTTTTCTCAGAAGGGTGGCTGGTGTCTCCGTTAGAGATGGGGTGAGAAGCTCAGCTATCCGTGAGGAACTCTGAGTAGAGCCGCTGCTCCTCCGTCGAAAGGAGCCAGTTGAGGTGGTAGGGGCATCTAGTAAGGATGCCCCCCTGGGTGCCTCCCTTGAGAGGTGTGCCAGGCCCGTCCGACTGGGAGGAGGCCTCGGGGAAGACCCAGGACCAGGTGGAGAGATTATATCTCCACACTGGCCTGGGAACGTCTCGGGATCCCTCAGTCAGAGCTTGCTATTGTGGCTCGGGAAAGGGAAGTGTGGGCTCCCTTGTTGGAACTGCTGCCCCCGCGACCCGACTCCGGATAAGCGGGAGAAGATGGATGGATGGATGGATGGATGGAAGAACCGTTGTCTTTAGTTAACTAGAGTTAAAGGGATAGTCAAGGGAAATCAGTAATTTTAGACTTAACGTGTCATTAAAGGATGTAGAGGCTTAATATTAACACCTACAAACTATGAAAATCAACTTCCATTTGAATCGCAAAATATTCGCTATATTTATTTCACTTTCTGTCTGTCTGGCGATTTCCTGGGTGGAGTTAACTCGAGCATGAGGACATCATGCAGCTCCTGGACTATAAAAGGAGAAAGTCACACGACGTCACACAACGGCCTCTTTGCGTTTGAGTCTGACTGCCTACTGCAGCTTCTGCAGTACATTTTTACTAGCTGAAAGATACTCTGAACTAACCATTGTGACACAACTTGGATTATACATGGATATTTTAGCAGTTTATTCAGGTGCATCTGTCTTCTGACTGTTCATAAATATACCGTTTTACTGAGCCAATCGCACCTGCTTAAAGACGGGCCTTTGCAGCCAGCTAGATGAGTGAGTTGCACCACATGAGGGGACATTACGAACACGCCCATTCAGCCCTGAGCCCGTTGAATGTAGCGTTTTTTTGTTATAATGTTAACACAATTATTTTTTATTATTTATTTGGTTGATGTATATTAAATATATCCCTCTGCAATATATTGGGAATATTGGGAATTTCTGCATTTTGTAACCTCTTTCCTATCTCTTTAAGAAAATAGCAGCACTTTCATTTAAGCTTTTGTGAATTCCGAACTTTACTGTTAGGTTTGCACCCTTTCAGTTCCCAAGACTAATCAGAATAAGCTTTGCATGGCTCTTTTGACCATTTCCTCTATTCAAATCAGCAAACCGGCTCACAGAAAATCTACACCGTTAAGTTGTGTAATGTCTCTCAAAGAAAATCCTGCAGCGCCGACCCATTTATTATTGCATCTTTTGGCTCTAGGATAGATTGTGTTTTGTCACTGAGCAATACATCTGGTGATTCATGCAGTTGTACCGGTATCACCAGTAGACAATGTTGTTTGAACACGTTCATCAAGCATGAGCTTGTAGACTGCATGTATTGTAGCGGTTATGTAGTTCTACTTTCTACACTACTGTCTGTGCTGCCTCTTTTTCCCCTCCAGTGCAATGTATACCCGTTCTCCTTGGTTCTTGCCTCTCCCGGCTTTTACAAAGCTCACTTTGTCCCGGTTAACAGGCATGGGCCTGCAGCTGGGATGCAACAAGCTGCAGTCCCCTCCCATGGCTCCTACGCCACCAGAAAGGACCCTCTCTGTGCGTCTGTTATGACAGGGGAAGTGCCTGGCTTAAACATTCTTTCCCCAATCTGAGCGAAGTCACAGGGCTCCTCTGCTGGGACTGTGAAGGCCAGGGGTGAAAACGTCAATGTGCATATCTTGATTTCCAGATGAGGCTCTTCATGTGGATAATGGTAGCACTTACTCAATAGCACTGTAAAGCTATTGATCTTAAGAATTCATGTTTTCTGAATTCAGCAGGAGGTAGGCCAGAGTTTTTCTCAACCTGTGGGTTTTGTACTTTGAGGGGTCCTATATGCTTCTCTTTATAATGTTGCATTAAAAAGATAATCTGTGAGTTGAGCAGGGAACTTCTATCTAGGCCTATAGTTGTTCCTGTTCAGTTGTATGTAGATGACAATACAGTGTGCAAGATAATCTGTGATCATTTGTGTGTTTGTGTCTCACACAAACACCTGCTAGCTTACTCAGTAGGTTCTTGCCATGGTGCCTGCCTAATGTGTGTGTCAGTCTGCTGTTTTCACTGCTAATGAACACCATCTTAAAAAAAAAAATGTTAACCAGAATTATTGTTGCAACTAGTTATCCTGTCCAAACAACAATTTTGCTGTTGAGTGTTGGTTATTCTCTATGGTGTATGATAGGAAAATAGTTGACATGTGTTTGTACATCTCTATCCTAGCATCATGAGGTGCGCACACATGTGCCACATTGGTGAGACAAAAGGAAACTATGTTGCAATTTAGGCACGTTATTAGCATGCTAACTTTAGTTAGCCTTCCACAACAATGTGACAATGGTAGTCATTCTTATGCCTGGGTATGAGGGAATTCACAAAGGGAGATTGTTGTCCTGCCCTAAAGTCTCTACAAAGACATCCAGTCAAGTACTGTCGTACAACCCCATGGACTTTAAAGTGTCTATATGATCTTGTCTACCACTAGAGGTTGCACTAAGCACTAGAATCCCAGACCTAAAGTGCTTTGTTGGCCACATGAACTAATGTGTATTATGTCATTCTCTGCTCAGGATACAATAAGGCCTATACTACTACATTTACATAAGGGACTTTCACACTGCATAGTCTTTACCTCTTGCATACGCTAAGAGGTAAACCCACGGCCGGGACTAACAACATTCTAATAATGCTTTTTAGCTCCGGGCTAAGTGCAGTGTGAAAAGTCCTATAGAAAGTAGTTATTCTCTGCTATGTTAATGTTTAAAATATCATAGTTGAAATGTTTCCAGCTTCCTGTGTTTGTTTATGCATCTTGACTGTTTCACAGTCTTAATGTTCCATCTTAGATGTTCAGTGTTATCACTTTGTTTATTTCTCTGTTTGTGTGCTTCTGTCTCTGTAGTGTTTCCAGTATGGAGAGGTGGTGGGCCCACAGGGGCTAGCGGAGGTGGGTGGAGCCAGGGTTGGGGCTGGGGACGATGCATCCGATGGGAGCCCACCAAGCCGGAGGAAGGGGCCCCGTTGTTTGACAGCCCCATCTGGTGCGTCCTCTGTCGGGGACGGGTCAGGCTCAGGGAGGCTTGCCAGGAAGGCAGAGGTGCTTTCAGTTTACCAGCAGACATGCTCGCTGTCAAACTCCCACAGCTCCTTGACTTCCACCAAGTCCCCAAGGTAACCCTCTTCATTCACCAGACTGGGGTCACAACATTGCTTCAGGCCGTAGAAGTACAATACCAGCAGAATTACAGCATCGCTGAGTGATTTTAAAGGAGCCATTCCATGGAAAAACAAATATTTCTTGTTTTTGAAAATAGTTATGTCGAAGCTACTCACTGTTTGTTTGGTAACGTCCTTGTGAGGATCTGGCCCAACCAGCTACAGTAGTAATCAGCTAAATATACAAGCTAGGGAACTAAAGTTGATTGTAAATTTAATGTTCAACATTTACAGATGACCAAATCTGTCAATCTATTTTTTGGTAATTGGTAGGCTACCGTAGTATAAACAAAACTAAAAATAACGACATTAGATTAGAGATTTTGTTCTATACGTTAGACCGGTTGAAGGATAAGAAATGACACTTGCCATAGACCTCAATGCTAAATAGCAGTAGACAACAAAACCAGCACTATTATGTGTTTAGAAATGACCACAAAACACAATGCAAAGTAAATGTCACTCTGCCTGCTATATAACATAACAAAAGGCATAAAATACATTGCATGTCATGTTCTTCAGACACCAGCATTAATATTCAAAAACATTTATTATACTGGTTTTAACTGAGCCTATGCTGAGTGAAACAAGGCTCTGCTTCTGGAAACACTGGAATAAATGTTAATGGTTTTTAAATATTAGAGACTTTCTATGATAAACGGATATTATAGTGTACAGTTATGTACACTATAATGGCATATAATGAACTGTAACTATGTATTGTAATTGATAATTGTGTTATTGTTGTCTCTCTGTTGTTTCGTTTGCTGATCTGGACAAACGGTTCTGCAATAAAGTGGAATTTGAATTGAATAACGTCATTACAGTAGGATACTGCGATGCTTGCTTTCTGGCACTGTAAAAACAGATTGGTTTTCTTAATAAGTCTGTCTTCGGTGGCGAGCAGTCAGGATCAGGTCATTTTTTGCAAACCGGTGGCCTATACTACGTATAGAGTTCAACCTACTAAGATTTAACTCTAGTTTATCAGGGAAAATCAGGGTTGACAAACTCTTACTTGGTGTTTCCAGTTACCTGGAAACGCACGAAAAGCCTATTTGAGCTTTAGAACGCTTAATGTCAGGGGAACACAACAAATGCATACAGCCTTCTTCGCGGGGTGGACAAGGAATGCAAATAAACTCTTTAGGCTTTATGATAGGGTCTATAATTTTGCCAAAAGAGAAGTTTGTAAGAATATAAGTGTCCACTGTCTCTGAAGACTAAAAATCACATGTACCACACATTAATCAATAACTAAATCAGCATTTAATTTTAAGAATATAGCATCCATTGGAGATAAAATAAAAAGCTTAGTCTTTATTCCCGCTAAGGTAGGCTACTGTACAGTCTATTGACATGCCTCACCAAAATAGCTCCCAGACAGCTGCAGCTCATTCAGAACACTGTTGCTACAGTTCTTATATGGACCAAGAAAGCTGAGTACACCACAGGCCAACTCGGCTCCCTGCACCGGCCTTCTAGTCCGATGTACTCAGAATTATGCTGCGTTTGGAACAACAGATGTTCTAAACGTTAGGAAGCTTGTAGAACACTTTCCGGTCTATATAGAGCCAGTTTGCTGGCTGAATCAACATTTAGCTAATATGCCACAACTTGAACAAGTAATATCATAATATGAGACTTGCCTACATTCTGACTTCTTTATGTAAGGTACGAAAGCTTTTATGTTCGCTGCCTTTTAAAGTTTTAGTAGATCTGTTTTTGAGTTTCTTTCATCAGCTCCATAAGCTCCATCACCGTCTTGTTGTATTGTTCTATTTTAATTCTTTATATTCCACTTGCCATGATGAAAAGCACTCGGAATGTTCCTGTGTATGTAAGCCACTCTACAAATAAACATGGCCTTCCTAACCTCCTGTCTCTAAGGTGTTCCGTGAGGATTGCATCATGTCGGGCTATCGCCAACCCAAGAGTTCAGCAGTGGACTGTCTCTTGAGCAGCTTCCAAATGAACAACGAGACGGTCAACATCTGGACGCACTTCCTGCCAACATGGTGCGTTCAATGTACCTGCCCCAACTGGGTGCATTTATTTCTCTTATTTATTTCATTTTTTATTATTAATTAATGTACAACAGTGGTCTAATGGTGACATAAATGCGAAACACCAGGAATGAGACAATGTGTCCCAAACAGGCCGGAAAATCTAGTCTGAGACTACTCATTTTGTTGTTATGAACTCAAACAACACCCCCCTCCGTCAATGTTGGTGCTGCAGAGAGATAAGGCACCTACTAGTATTGAAGTATCACACAGTATTAATAGTAACCGCATTTACTTCTAAATAGTGGTGTATGCAATGTTAGCTTGAATAATAGGTCTCTAGATAAAGGGAAATTACCTGCTCTTATTTGCCAAGCAAGTTATCCCAAAAGTATTTAATCAGCATAAAAAAATTTCCGCTGGATATAGACGCAGCTCTTTGTGTTTCCAGGTACTTCCTGTGGCGTTTTAGTGTGCTGTGCTCTACGCTTAACTTCCTGACAGACAGTTACACCTGGCCACTGCTGGTGTACATGCTACTGATCTGCGTGTACCCCTTCACCTCTTGCTGTGCACATATGTTTAGTACCATGTCGGCCGAGTCACGTCACATCTGCTACTTCTTTGATTACGGAGCGCTCAGCCTCTACAGCTTGGGTAAGAATGCATTCAGGGGGATGGCCTGTTAACATTGGCGTCTTGAACTGAGATGCGTATTATGAACACAGCCTATATGGTGCGTCAGCACAGCCATCAAGAGGCTGCCAGTTGTAAATGTCACCCAGACATTGTAAGCATCTGCAGCCCACACAGGCATATATATGGTTTTTTTTCCATCCCCAAAAAGCGAACTAACATTATGTACACATACTCTTCTTGATCTAAAGGTGTGTCGCAAAGAGAATTTTGAAAGACTGTGCTTTTGTACTACAGTTTAGTCTGTCAGAAATGTTGCAAATGGTTCTTCTGTACATGTCGAACGTGTAGTTACTCACAAGGGTGTCAGCATGACATGACATTATAAACGAAGTACAGTAGTTCACCCAGCATTTTTTTTCCATACCTTGAATTGGTCTGATATGCATGCAGCTTAATGATTTGCTATATGTTTGCTTTACCATGCATGCAACATTTATTTTAAGGTAAAGCTACACAGATGTGTACATTTTCAGGCTGTCCTGTGTATCTCCACATTGCAAGTACTGTTTGCATTTCTTTTTAAATTCACTGTTGTCAATGTTTACCCATTTGACAAACATTATGATGTAAATAAAGGCCTGCTGCAATCCCCTGCACAAATGATATGACCCTTGGCAATGTGCAATTCCTAATCTACATCAAATCTCCTTATTGCCAGCCAAAATGTACCCAATCTCTAATATTCGAAAGTCCATCTATGGGATATTTTTAGCGTGGAAGGTTGTCACTGCAAGGGATTACATTCATTCAAAAACATTCCATTGACTTTAGCTTATCTGAGACGATTCATACGCTACAGTTATTCATTGTGCATATACATTGTTTGGAGCTATTTATTCTCTTTGATAACTAGAGTGAATGAATTGCACTATATTGTTTTAAATGTACACACGTGAATTGCATAATAGTGCCAGGACCACATAATACTAAGCACACTAGTGGTTGAGAATGTAGTGACCCTATGAGTGCTATATGGGGAGGAGTAGAGAACGGCGCTAGCCACTCAGAAGTGGAGGTGCATGTGCTGTTCCAAAATAACAATGTTTTTATAACGCTGCTTTTCACTACAAGAGGATTTTTGGACACACCTTAAGAAAAGGTGGTAGTAGAAAGTAGGTGTAAAATGTTGAGATATTGTCTGTCTGTATGTATACTAATGGTGTATGTTGATGTAGGTTGTGCTATCTCCTATGGGGCCTATGTAATGCCCGACTGCTGGGTAAACAGTTGGCTCCATCATCATTTTGTCCCCATCGCCATTGGAAACACACTATTCTGTACCAGCTTATCTTGCTATTCTAGGTGAGTGGCTGTTTTATTTTTAGACTATTTAAGAATATGTGCTTAACAGCAGGTACAATCTTAAAACTGTAATCCACAGTTATAGTAGGATTTACTTTACAGTGTTTTTGTAGTTTGTATGCTCAATTAAAGGTATAGTCCACAATTGGAAGCTTAGGTATACACTTTTTGTCAAATTCACTCAAATATCTCCTCGCATTTTGTTGGCTTACCGTTCTCTCTGCGTCCAGAAAACATCTGGTACATGTACACAGCCCTGTCTGCGTAAATAGGAACAAAGTGGTGAACACCGCTTACAACAACGCCCTTGGATGCCCTTGTTTTTCAATGTGTGGGGCGGAGCTTCTGAGGGAGTTTTATTTGAGCTTGAAGTTCTCAAGAATGACTAACCCTGCCTTTAATGCGAGGATCAGACTACATAACTTTTTTGTATTATATAGATGTCTTGGTCGGGAGAAACACAACACACGACACCAACCGATCGCCGTATGTTTTCGTTCACGTCCTGGCATGTGTTCATGTGTCGTCAGCAAGGAGGGTTAAAGAATGTGATGCTGGTGGTGCGGTCTTGTGTAAAACCAAAACGGGCCATGTTGTGGATACTGCCTATCTTATCCAGCTACTGCCTTCTGACAGTGTTTCTTAAATAACTACTATTTCTCACCAACATTGAACCTTTTAACTGTTGTTAAAGCGTGTAGCCTCACGTGAGGCATCCCAAAGTACGTTCGCTGTTCATCAACCCAGATGGGCCATATTTGGGTCCGACGCTGATAACGTGTCGGCCACGACCAAATCGGGTACAAATCTGGCAGAATTTGTGTAGTCTGAACCAGTAACAAATAAGTTGTGACACTGAACAATAAATATTGCTTTCTATCACAGCTTTAATGGATATAAGCAATCAATATCAATTAAAAAGGGCTTCACCATAATCATCCTCTTTTAAACCTTTACGGCTTGCTGGATAATTAATATACCAACCAAAAAGCAGAAATGCTCATCAGTAAAATTTCAGAACTATTTCAGCGAGCCAAATAATCTTCCATTTGTAATTTAGGTACATATACCAGAAACTATATAAAATATAAATAAGAAAAACGTTTGTAAATGTGCTCAACAATATTTGAAACATTAGTATAGCAGCAAACAACTATTTTCTATACAGACATAGTACAGTAATTGCATCCTGAGCAGACAATTACATCATACACTCCTTCTGTGTGTTCTATTGTGAGCTCCTCAGCTTTGTTTTCATATCCAGGCCAGCGGCGTGTGCATGTGGCCCACTATGCATTTTTTTTGGTTTGATATGCTCGTGGTAGAAAGAAATATAGAGCCACACATTGCAGTATACTACAGTGTGCTATTTTAGGGCTATAGATTTAAACAAGAAATGAAACTGCCCTTTTAGTCCTTTCATAATTCTTATCTTCTCTCCTCTGTCTTCTTTAGGTTTTTGGAGTTGCAGTTTCCGCAAACAAGTAAAGTTTTAAGGACAGCAGCCTTTGTTGTGCCGTTCATCTTCGACACGTTCCCCCTTTTATACAGGGTGAGTTGCAGTAATGTATTAGGAGCTCTAGTGTATTGTGAATGATGTTATTTAGCATTGGGGTTATTCACAATTGACAAATGGAAGCAGTAGTAAGGCTTTTGTGTTTACATTATTATTATTATACTGTCTCTAGTTTTTACCTGGAGAACAGTTTCTTGTCTTAATCCATTCTATCTCTCCCACGTAAGGCTTTATTCAATCCTTTATTTCGGTGAATTCAAACTAGGAGGGTTAATAGTATAAAATGCTTCCTCCTGGCTGTAAGATGACATCTGTGTGTCTTCTTATTCTGCTATAGCTGTTGCTGTGCTGTGGGGGGTGCAGCAGCCATAGTGAGGCGCTGTCCAGCCATGGTTACCACCTCCTTTTTGCCCTCCTCACCTGCTTCCTGTTCACCTCCCACCTGCCTGAGAGGCTGGCCCCAGGGCGCTTTGACTACTTTGGTCAGTTGTGTTGTGGTCGTATACACCGCCGTTACCCCGAGAAGCTTTAATTTAAACTGAAACTGAAAAAGTCTGTATTAAAATTATAATTTATTATGCCTATTAGAATGCACAGACTGTAAACGATCAATGTGCCTGTTCACAGAGTGAATTTTGTGGTCTGGCTACACCAGGCTAAGCCCCTGGCTGCATCCGAATAGTCAAAACAATTGCGTCTAATGTCCTTTTCCGAGCCATTTTTCCTTGACCTCGACTGAAAACGTCTTGAGGTGAAGGAAAGGTGTCAAGGAGAATTCTTAAAGATTTAGGAATAAGATCAGCGGTGCCAAGAGAATCCAACTGCACTTGCACTAGGATACGTAATTATGCGACGGTGAATGTTAATGACGTGGGTCTGCCGGTGAAACTACAATGCACTATAAAAGCAGACCTTCTCATATCAACTTGTTATATGTAGCAATATACTGTCAAGTAGGGCTTAGGGAATTGGTCTGTGGGAAAACTCATGCATGCATGGTGACATCATCTACAAACCAATTAGAAATGTAGTCGTTCAAGGTGGAACTTTCTGTTATGGTGTCCTATCAATATCACAATTGCTGTACACTAAATGTAATATTTTCTGTTTCCTGACACACTGAAGCTAATGTAATAAGGCCAACATTAAAGTGAACATAGACATTTTATACTTATATTCAGCACAAACTACACACAAAACACCTAGGAGCTCTGGGAAAGGGGACGTAGCGCTGTCAATACCATATTTTTGATAGAGTGAGAGAGATATATGTTTGCTACAATGTTCAATTTACTCAGTAATATTCAGTGAGCTGTAAAGAGAACTTTGGTTGGGTTATTGATTTTCGAATCGTTATTTCCTTCTTTCTGAAGATGGGTCTCATTGTAACTCAAATATTAGGGTTAGCTAAAATATTAATACATATCTGTTGATTATGCCACTTCACATGCTGTAATATTCCTGGAAATGTACAACCTGAAGTTAGATGGAAAACTAGGTTGAATGATTAGATTTGTATTATTTTGAATGAATAAGGTTGCGCCTGTCGCTTTCTAGATTTAGCCATATGGTCACGTCAAACTGACAGCATACTAATACTGTCATAAAATACCACCAAATATTCTGAGCTTGCGTTTTATCTTGCATCCATCTGTCCAGGCCACAGCCACCAGCTTTTCCATGTATGTGCTGTGGTGGGCACACACTTTCAGATGGAGGGGGTGATGGCAGACATGACCACACGCAGTGCATCACTCGGGGCCCACGGTACTTCCATGTCCTTCCTGTCCACCATTGGCGCGCTAGCTGTGGGCCTGGTGCTGAACCTGGGAATCATTGGTATTTTCAGCACCCTGTTGTATTGGAATCCCTTTCTTGGTGCCAAACAAACATCACTGAAGCAACACAAGGACTAATGTGGGTAGGTTTCACCACTGGGCTACAAGAAAGTTGAGCCGTCTTCCAGTGGAAAATGGAAGAAATAATTTTCTGTCTTCTGATGTCTCTTGTGCCTGTGGTAGTACTTTTAACAGACTTTTTTTGGTATTAATTTGAACCTTTGAAATGTGCTTTGAGGGTATAGATTTTTATTTTCTTCTAAACTTTGCTTATTTGTGTATTTGTTTCAAGTTGACAACCCAGTTATACTGCCAAAGTGTTTTGTCCAATAATTGTTGAATTTATGTGAATATCCTTTTTAAAAATGTGGTTCTGCGTAAAATGAACCGTTTTAATATTTAATAAGTGCCTTAATCTAGAATGACACTTCTTGCAATAGAATTAAACTTTAAAAAAATATATATTTTTTTATATTTTAAATTGGAAAATTCAAATTTTGGGATTTGCAGGAATTTAAAGCTAAACTACCCCATTTAGCACATTGTGCCCTTGCATGCTAAACAATGCTAGACTACAGTTTTTATACTTCAGTCAATAATTAAATCAGGGTTTATCCTCCAAATCTACATAATTATTATAATGCATCTTAGATTGCCCCTGTATAGTGAACATATTGCCTCTACTCTACTGGTTAGAATAGATTTTCAGAGATGTAGTTCCTTGTGATGGCCGTATGCACTGTGCCACCTACCTTCCCAGAGAAAATTATTAAAGCTAGTGATTAAAACATGGATGCCCTTTTATGGTGGTCCGTTGCTATGGCAACTCTATAATTGATTTATACCCCCTGAAGGTTTTGAGCACTTAAATGCACATCATTCTTTCTGTGTGTGTGCATGTGTGTATGTATGTATGTACGTATGTACGTACATACGTGTGTGTGTGTGTGTGTGTGTGTGTGTTGTGCAGATTTTTCATATAATGTATTGAAAATGGCGCATTTTAGAACAAATGGTGAATCAATACAGTTTATTTTAGGGCCATATTATCATACGGTCTATGGTGCTGTTTTAATTAGTTGTCATTGGTGGGTGTTTTACATTTTAATTCTGATCAGCGTTTACATCCTCAATGGGATCTTTAATGAATATCTTGGTGGGGGTCAAAAAGCTGTTATCAGAATGAAAGGTGTTTTAGGAGGATTGGATATTGTGCGGGCATTCTCCTTTGTACATGATGCGTCAGCCCAGCACTTCCATGTGCATTGTGTGTGTGTGTGTGTGTGATATCTTCTGCATACTTACATTGCAGGTGTTTGGCAAACAGTTACCTTCCTTTGTGTTCATGTTGCTATCAGGCTATTGTTTACATTTATCCTACTATATGTATAACGATTTATGTTTAACATTAAATATATATATATAGTCCATAATATTACTCATAGGTGAGCACGCTTTGATTTTAAGATCATTATTAGGGCACATTCAGTACTTAAGATGTAGGTTAAAAATGTTAAAGGTACTACAATGAATTTTCTACTATTTCCAGTCTTCATGGTTATTTGGGATGTATCCAACATAAAAAATTGAGACCACAGGAGTTTCAAAGTTGACAATTTCCTTATAACAATTCCAAAGGTCTTGCTGGGTTGCATCTATGGCAAAGATGTATGTTCTGTTACCTCATTGTTAAATAGCTTGCAAAACAACTGCTGTTTTATAGCAACTGTTCTCTTCAATACAAACACACACCTCCACCTGAAAGTGTAGGCAGCTGTCTGCAACAAGGCAGTGGAGCGCAAAGGAAATGTAGTCTTTAGTCCAGGAATCGCTATTACTTCCACTGAAGTACCTTTTTTTTTAATATATATTCCAAATGTATCAATAATATTGTAATTGTTATAAATGTTCATAAATGTACTATTTTAAATACCATTTATGTCCACAACTAGTCTTCAGACTTTTGTCAACAGTTTGAATGATTTATTTACAGTCTACATGTAAATATTTATAATGGTGCTTATATACACTGTCTGCAAGAAAAGCGTACCTGTTATGTAATACACTTTTAATAGCATTTACTGTATATCACACATTTACTAACCACTTACCTCCTGTGATACAAACTTTTATTCATTCACACTGCAAAAAACAAGTTGGGGTGGGGTCACAGTCTAGGGTCTGGGAGCGCTGTTGGGGAAGTGGCATTACGAGGGTCTCGGTATGTGATATTATGGTCAGAGAGGGAGGTGAATTGTTACACATACAGCTATACTTTTGATTGTAATGCCATAAAGAATTGAGTTGAACACATGCGCTTGTATTAGGCCTGTGCAAGTAAAGATGTTTTTGAATGTTAGTGTATTCGAGCTTAGTCACTTTTTATTGTATTACTGATAATGCTGTTGGCCCATAGTGTGGTTTCTATTAGATACGTCTGATTTAGCTCCAACATGGAGTGTTTATTGATTTAATATTTTTTATGGCCATCATCTTACCGCACTTGTCTATTTGACCCTGTTGATTCTTGGAATCGTGTCATTACTGGCTTTTGCGGTGCTATCGACCCACACCAGTCTGGAATTAATTTGTTTCCAACTCTTAGTCATTGCCATTTTTGTAGCATATTATCAGTTGATGAAGTCACATCTGCATTCAAAATGGTTCTTGATATGTTGATTGTTTTGCATGTCAGAGAGCTGTGCTGACATTGCCTTTTTAATTATGTTTTCTGTCTAGGAAGCATTGTACAAAGATGGAATATTAGGTGACATTCCATTCTGAGAGCTTACACTGTAAAGACCATTTGCACTTTAAACAGAGTCCTCAGTTAACAAGATTTCAGTAATCACGTGAATACTTTGTGTAAAACATAGTCTCCCCCCCTTTTACTGTTTTGTTTACTGTAGAAGGGTATGTATGGTGAAGTATCAGACTTGGGCTTGGTGATGTTAAAGATGTCAGCTAGATCGAAGTTGTGATGAGATCAAATGAGCACTTGAGCATGCGTATACAAATATATTTTTGAGGTACAAAAAAAGGAAAATGCTGACAAGAACTAATATACTAGTTTCTAGGATAACAAAAATGTGATCTTGAAGATATACAGTTTGAACACATTATTTTAGTTTTCAATAATGCCTTTTATGAATGTAAGTATTGCCTTGGGAGTAATTTCAATAAAACATAACTCCAAGTTCGGTGTCGTTTTTTTATACTTGTAAATCTAAATTCAATGTGGTTAATTTATCCTATCATTTTGCTGTCATGTACAGTTTGGATGAACTCAACTGTAGACTAACAACATGACACGTTTATGAGTCGCTTACATTAGATCTATTTAGGGTAAATATAATACGATTTGTAACTGTTAACGTTAACATGAGCAATTAGTGGCTTCAACTAGACAAGATGTAGTCTATAGTATGAGAACATTGGTTATAGCAGTGTGTTCGAGTGAACAGTAGAGGGCGCTAAGGTATACAGTATCAGGCAAACGTCTCCATTGGGTTAGCATATACGTTTCCTTTGACTTTGTCCATCACCCAGGTTGCATGTGAGAGAAGCTTCTCAACTTTAA
>JAODUK010034894.1:0-21919 GCA_027564635.1 Typhlichthys eigenmanni | reverse complement strand
TTTATATGTTATATTTATATATATATATATATATATATATATATATATATATATATATATATATATATACACACACACACACACACACTAACACATTCAGTATGTCTCTCTAATAACATGTTTGTCTCTCTTATTCCAGGTCTCCCATTATGAATGTGACTGCCGTCCAGCTCCTATTTCTCACAGCACTGTTTTTTCCCCAAGGTTGGTTGGTTGGCAATGTCGGTTATGATTTCTGTTCTATGACGCTTTATGCTGTTATTAGAGTTTAATGTTTAGCTGACACAAATATACTCAAATATGGGAACACGTGTATTAATGCGCACAACTGTCCATGCACGTATACTGTATGTTTACATGCACTGCGTTAGAGCAACGTTTTTCAGCCACTAAACCAAATGGTCCTCAGCACAATCGTGTCTTCAGTGCGGGACAATTCACATTGGTCCTCTTCCAACTGATTTCCTGTCTGCATATAAGTGGTACTGGTTTTCTGACAAGTGTGCTGTTTTATAGCTGATCGCCAGTCACCCACGACATCGAGTATTCGCCTCAAGGGAGAGGCAGAGCTTGTGAGCCAAAGTAATGGTTGAGTTTGTTTCTGAAATGACAGCTTTAGCACGGTCTGACGTATTTACTATTGAACATGAGACTTTGAACTTTGTGAAACCAGACTGCTCTCTATTCATTACTTTTCTCACAACAGAGAGAGGACAAGTCGGTAAACATGCTGGAGCAGATAGACCTTTACGTATTCCTTACTGGGATCCCACGTTTTGCCGCTATACGGCGTTCTGTACTGTATATCCCTCCAGGCAGAGTGTGACTGACATTATCCACTCATCCTTTTGCTTCTTGGATCCCTGCTAATTACTTCCCTGCAAAGGCTTCACCCACATACTGTACTGCAGGCTGTATTGTGCCTCTTGCTCTTTCAGAGACTCTCGGCTGAATAGAGAGACTTTGTTCCCCAGCAGACACAATACAAGTGCATCCCACGGCCGTGAACCTTCTGTCATGTGGGATTCATACCTGGGACTGAACCAGGGTCAGGTGTTAAGAGGAGAGTGTTGACGCTTCCTCGTGTTTCCTATTAGCATCCCTATAGCGGTCATTACAAAGCTTCACTGTTTCATGTTAGCTGACATTTCCTTCCTGTGGATTGCCACAGGAAGGAAATGAAGGAAAACAGCAGGTCATTGCATTACTGTGTGCATATGTATTTTTACATCCATGCATTTGATTATAAAGCAGCACCTACACATGTTATGAGCATGTGGCTTCTATTCAGTTTAAATACTGTTGTACTGTGTTATGAAGTTGAGGGGAGACATATTTGTAATGGCTGGATTCTGACCAAAGATAATTGGATGGCCCACTAACCCTGGGAAAGGATTCCAGGGTGTAAACCGTTATTAATAGCCATGCGGTAGGTTATTTGGGAGCGTAATAAAATAATCATTGTCTTCACTTGTCAACTCCCATTGGCTTTAAGGATTCGATCAACTGTACTGAAGGCCAAGCAGGCTGGTCAACTGAATCACAGTTTACATTTTTAGCCCTAAAGCTAAAGGGCATGTACTGTAACTGGAATGTCTGTTCGGGAGAAATGTCTTATTTAGAGGAAACTACATTGTAGTGCAGGGGTTAAAGGCCTCGGGGTAGAGAGAGTGTGTGTGTGGGTGTGTGTGTGTGTGTGTGTGTGTGTGTGTGAGAGAAGATTATGTTTGGCACTCTTGAACAACATTACAGGTTGTCCATTTGCAGATGTTATCTGTCCTGAGCAAGGCAAGCTTGAGTTCTTTCCCAGAGCCTAAGGCTTTATTCTCTTGTTCAGTAGATTTTACGTTGTGGGTCAGGACCCCTTCGCCAAAGGGTCCCTAGAGGTGATGGAAGGAGAACTCTTTAAGCATAGGATTATTAAATATGCATAGGTTTTACAGTGGCATGCATTATCTAATTTAGTTATGTTTTATGAATTTACAGTAGTGTGTGTGTGTGTGTGTGTGTGTAAGATAATCAACATTGTATAAGCTGAAGTATAAGTGTTCATGTGGTGTAACACTTTGGTGTTGGTTCCTTCTAGTCCAGCAGAGCTCATCTGTACTTGAGATCCACACCAATCATGAGACCATCGCCAAGATCCATTCAGCAGGAGAGAGTAAGTACCGTGTTGTTGTCACCGAACGCAACAGTATTGTATGTGTATATGAAAGTATACAGTGTCACAGCCTGTCCAATTACAGTACAGGCAACAAGATGTGCTGGTTTCTTGGTTCATGAGGAGGTACGTGCGCTATGTGGGCGAGTGGATGCCAGCTGCATGATAAAGGAGGCCATTGTGGCATCAGGGGGACTGGCACCAATCCTCCATGAGGAAGTGGCTTAGCCTAGCACAGGGCCATTACAGGAATAGGCCTTCACACACGCTGTGACAGACAGAAGACATGCTCCCCTTGTCTTTTTAATGGTTTTCCACATGCTCAACGTGACAGTTGACACCCATGTTACTCCCTGATAGCCAATGGCTAACACGCTCAAGGGCAAGCGGAAAGGTTATTTGCTAGTGTGTCAAGGTGAGGCTCTGTTATTATGACCCCCCCCCCCCCGGTGTGGGTATACTTATATTACGGTATTTGTATATGCTCAGAACTCTACACTGTTTTTTTTTTTTAAAGTGATGCAGTGCTCGGCAGATATGGATGTTCTATTCATCCTGGATGGGTCCTACAGCATGGGCAAAGCCGGTTTCGAGAGGTCCAAACACTTTGTGCTCAGACTCTGCCGAGCACTGGACATAGGACGAGACAAGGTTGTCCTTCTTGTCTGTCTGTCTGTCTGTTGTTCTGTCTTGCATGTGTACAACGCTGTTAACTCCTCCTTGTGTAGGTGCGGGTAGGCTTGCTTCAGTTTGGCTCCACCCCTCGGCTTGAGTTTGCCCTGGATGCCTACGCCACCATACAGGAGCTGACGAAACACATCAAGAAGGTATCCTACAGGTAGGGCTATTAATGGAGCGTTTGTATCTATCTATCCATCTGTCTATATATAGTTTGATTACTATTTAGGCCATACAGTACAGAGAATGTAGTTAGTTGCTATGAAATAACTCTAGTGATGATTGGTGTACTGCATATAGTATTTATGTCACAATGGGGGAAACCATTGTATCAGTGCTTAGAAAACTCCTGGGCTGAAGTGAGATGAAAGCAGTTGATAATAAAATGTGTGTGTCTCTGTCACATTTAACAGGTCAGATGATCTGTGTTGGATGTAATTACACCTCAAGGTGTAATTGCGTCGCTCGCTCGCACGCGCACAATCTGTCTCTAAGACGTTTACATAGGCAGGTGGGCTCATGTAGAGGAAACAAATTAATTTCAGATTAGCGGTAGGTGGTCAGTGGATATTGGATAAGAGCATGAAGGGTCAGTGGTTGATTAAGTCAGCATTGTGGTGTGTGTGTGTGTGAGAATTGCCAAATATATAGGTAGGATGAAGAGCTACAGTATACATTTAGTGTTCTTTCTTAGACGTCCGTCAGCTATTAGTGAGTGAAATGCACTGCCTCTTTAACGGTGCTCTACATTCTGACTCGAGGCCTCTTTTCCCTAGCTTTGCAAGAATAAATCTAGAGAGTTTGTTAATCGTTGTTCCAGGCCTGTAAACCTTTTTTTTTTTCCACCTAGCTCTTGTTGCAAATCAGAAATCACAGCAGCTAGAATGCTATACGTCCTTGAATTTGAAAATACTCGTGGTTTTCAATATGAATGTGGAGCAAAGGCATTCCTTCTAAGGCTGTCATGCAGCAGAATGCTTGGTTCACTAATAAAAGACAAACCTTCCTGTTGTTAATAACTGGGGTTTCTAACAGTAGATCCATAAAAACTGCATGATGGCACACATACACACCTTTTTACATTTTCCAGTTCAGTAAGTGGTAGGTGAACACTTCAAAGCCAGACTGGGGAGGGTAGATGAAAGCAGTACTTCTGTCTTACCTCTCTCGACCCCCTCCCTCTCGCAGGGGAGGCAGCACCCAGACCGGCCTGGCCCTCCAGTATGTGCTGAGGAAGGGTTTCCCGGGAGGCCGTAACGCCTCCGGTGCGGCCCGCGTCACCATACTGCTGTCCGACGGCAAATCTCAGGGCGACGTGACACAGGTGGGCACTCGGCTGAAGGAGACGGGCGTCGTGCTGTTTGCCGTGGGCCTGCGTTACCCCAGGTGCAGTATGAGACGTTCTGTCAAATGTTTAAATGAACATGCAGTTAATATCATGTTTTGTTGCGGCTAGGTAAACAAAGGTAGGCAGGCAGACTACAGTTTAATGGGAGATTTAAGGCGTTTCCGGTGTCTTTATCTATTTTTTTTTTGTTCTGTATTGCAGGTGGGAGGAGCTACATCTGCTCGCCAGTGAGCCAATGGAGAGCCACGTTTTCTTCGCTGAGCATTTCCATGACGCTGTCAACGGCCTGTACACAACACTCAGCACCTTCTCCGTCTGCAAAGCCACACCTGCAGGTGGCGACGGCAATGCCGCTTATGGACTTACCAGTGATATAATGTCCGTCTTTCTCGACCTGGGATCAAGCTATTTCAAACGAAAAAGGGGGAGAAATCACCTGCTTGGCAACTTGCTATGCCTTGCTTAGGATGCATTGACTAAGGTCACATTTGTTATTGGTGACGCCCGCTGCACTATTGCACCATTATGATAAGAGCACGGTATTGGCGTTAGTCAGGTACAGACAGTATCAACCCGTTTGAGCCTCACTTAACAAACCATATAAATGTCGATCTTCCTAATGTCCATAGGCTGCCAGGTGAAGTCCTATCCGTGTGAGAGGAAGACTCTGGAGACGGTGAAGGAGCTGCAAGGGAACTTCCTGTGCTGGAGAGGCTCGCAGGGAGTTTCCCCATACACCTCTCTGTGTCCTTACTACAGGCAGGAATGCATGAATCACTCGTGTGGCTTTGCAGCACAACGCCCACTCCATTGTGGGTCTTGAGCCTTAGGATGTAGATTTAAAATCAACAGTAATGTAAGCGGTAATGGGTTGTTTTTGGTGCGCCGTGTAGCCAAGCATTGACAACAGCGTTGACTCAGCGGTGAGGTTCTCTCATACATGCATTGCACCATTATGGTAAGATTACGGTATTGGCGTACAAACACTATCAACTCACATGGGCAAACCACAACGGGGGATGTAAAGAACAGTTCAACATGCAGTTTTCTATTGCATGTCCCCTCAATCTAACGCAATGTAGTTTCTATGAACATACAGTATCTACCAGTTACAGAAACCCATGTGTTTATAACCAAAAGAGCACATTCAGTGGTCTAAGCCCAAATTACCATGTTGAACGTTTCAACAGTGCAGCGGAACATAAGGCAGGCTGCAGGTGTGAATATGCCGTTTCAGATGAAGCTCATGTTACGAGAATGTAGGGCTGTCGTCAAATATGTGTGTGTGCGTGTTGCAGGTATAAAAAGGCCTACACGAGGCATGTGATGGCCTGCCATCGGACCATCTGCCCAGGTAAACGTACGGGATTGAAGAGAACACTGATCTTCTCTCTTCATCACTTCTCTTTCTCTCACTGTCTCTCTCTCCCCCTTAGATCCCTGTGATTCCCAGCCCTGTCTAAATGGTGGAACGTGTGTGTCAGAAGGTGCAGAGGGCTACCGCTGTGTGTGTCCAACAGCCTATGGAGGAGACCCTCACTGTGGTGTGTGTGTATACGCATGCACGCACACACACCTGTTTGTCTGTCTTCATGTTTGCATTCTGAGGCATTTGCAATGCACTGTGTATTCACTTAGTGCTGACATGTGTAACATTGAGGCACATACAGGGTTTTTTATAGGTACTGAAACACCTACAGTAACTTACAGTAGCTAAAGGAAATGGACCTGCAATAAATCATGTCCCTCTGTTTTCTATGCCTATGAAAGATAAATCCTAAAATAAATCTATATCTTCTCATAATTCATACCTAAAATTAAGCATGTTAACATTTGTGTAGCTTCCCAAAGCTGAACTGAAGCCAGAAAACAGCCAAGAAAGTAACGTGGCCTGTAATAAGGCCCCATTGAGAGGCAAATGGCAAGAGTTGAATTATGTTTCCCAACAGATTCCTCCGTTTAATGTCTGACTTGGTGATTGAGTTGTAGTTGGTCATCGTGCGTGTCAATCAAAAAACCTCTCCTGTCAAGTAGGCGGGTCTTGATGCATTGTCCCAGACTTGAGGCTGGATGTGCGAGACTATCCCTGATGTAGCCAGCCTGGTTGTGTCCCTCCCCCCCCCAGCTCCGGCCCTGTCCCTGGACTGTTCCGTGGACCTGCTCTTCCTTGTGGAGGCTTCTGCCACCGTCACCCCGGAGGGCTTCCACCGCCTCCGGTCCTTCGTAAAGCGCTTCCTGCAGGCCGTGACAGGCTCCGACGGCGCCTCCAAAGTGGGCCTGGCCGTGTTCGGCGGGGAGGCCCGGGTGGAGTCCCCTGTGGGCAGGTTCAGGGGGGATGTGAGTGGCCTCCTAAAGGCGGTGGAGGGGCTCCAGCTGGTCGGGGGCCAGGCTCTGACAGGCCACGCACTGCGCTTCGTGACCCACCGCGGCTTTGCGAGCACCGCGGGCGACGTCCCGCGGGTGGTGGTGTTGCTCACGGCCACCCCCGCAGCCGACGACGTGGTAGAGCCCTCCAGGTACGCGCGCGACAGGGAAGTGTTCGTCATCGCCGTGGGCCCGGAGGCCCTGAAGGCCCAGCTGAACAACATCACGGGGAACCCCCAGAGGACGCTCACATACCCGTCGCCAGACAGGCTCAGCACCAAGATCCCTGAGCTCAAGGCCAAGGTCTGCAGTGTGGACACGCAAGGTACCAGAGCAGCAAAACACCATCAGTTTGTAGGACAAACAAACAAACAAAAAAGTCCTGTATTTTTTGGTTTTGTTTGTTTTCTTCTGAATTGAGGGGAGGTCCATTGGATATGTCTTCTTGACCTCTCCTGACACAGCTCTTGTTAATGCTGTACGTTTCATTATCTGGATGATTATTTAAAGGTATAGTTAGCTATACACTTTATCAAACGCACCAAATTTCTCCTCGCATTTTGCTAACTTACCAATGAGTTTCCACTCATTGCGTGTGGCTGCGGTTCTGAGGGAGCACCCTATGGCATTGAAGGAAGAAGTGTTTTTGATTTGAGTTGGAATTTAGCCAGCGTTCTCCAGAATGACTAACCCTACCTTTTTATGATAGTGGATTGTCGAATGTGTCTATAAATGAGCCGGGAACAAGTGTAATGATGTTGGGTATACAGAGTGTGATGCTTCGTAACAATGCAGCGAGGGGCGTCCATGTAAATGCATCCCTTCCAGAGGAGTTTTGTCATGTAACTCATTATGCTCCCAGGCTGTCTGGGCCAAGCGGTGGACCTGGTGTTCGCCCTGGACGCGTCAGCCGGAACGGGCCGCGACAACTTCGTCACGCTGCGCGACTTCGTCGGCAGCGTCACCGTCCAGCTGGACGTCAACCGGGACCTGGCCCAGGTGGCGCTGGTGTCGTACGGCCGGCGGCCCGTCACCGTGTTCCACCTGGACACCCACCAGACGGGCTCCGCCACTCTGGAGGCGGTGCGCCAGGCGCGCTACCTGGGCGGAGTGCCGTCGACGGGCGCCGCACTGCTCCACATCCACTCCCACGTCCTGACGGCGGCCAGGGGGGCGCGGCCCGGCGTCAACAAGGCCGTGGTGGTGCTGACGGACGGCTCGGGGGTGGACGACGCTGTGGTGCCCGCGCAGAAGATCAGGGACGACGGCGTGCCACTGTTCGTGGTCGCCATCGGCGACGTGCAGCGAGAGAGGCTGCTGAGAATGGCCGGCGCGGAGGAGCGCATCGTCTCTGTGCCGTTCTACGAGGACCTCAAGTACTATGAGGACGTGCTGATGCAGATGCTGTGCTCAGGTGGTGGCAGGGAAGCTCCCACACACACTACCACACTGCTAGTTCATGAAAGATATCATGCAGCCCAACAGAAGACACCAAGACAAAATAATACAGGAGTTTGTTCTACCAACATGTCTTAGCTTTAAATATAGGCTAGATTGAGCTGAATCGCTTAGTATATGTTTTAGTAACCAAACACTACACTTAAATATTAAGTCTATCACCACCTAGAGGTAAATACAGGCTATTGCAGCTACTTTATCTGATTGGCTTAAATCAGTGCCATGCCATTGATTCATTACTGTGCACTGTATAGTGATGTCGTTTTCAAGATTTTGCCATCCATAAACTAGTTAAAATTGATTGTTTGGTTATAATTGTTTAATTTTTTTCTAATAGTAAAAGTAGTGTATAACATGCATGCAAACATGGTTGAACCAACATGCTTAAAGACTTGCATTCATTTCCCAGGACTGTCACTTTCGTCTGATTTTGAATTGGCTTGTTTTCCTGTTGTTACCCTCCACCCACCCAATCAGAGGTGAAGAAACCAGTGAACCTGTGCAAGCCCAACCCCTGTATGAATGACGGTGTCTGCGTCCTATCGGGAGGGAGCTTCCACTGCCAGTGCCATGGCTACGAAGGGCCTCACTGTGACACACGTCAGTGTGAGAATGAACATACAATGTCTTACACTTTCCCACGTCTGGCCAGTTCCTGCTTTTTAGGTTCACTTTTCTGGCAATGCTACGGTCACATTCCTGCTCATATTGACCTCATACAGGAGCATGTTATGCTCTGGTGGCCAATGCTATTTGTGATGCTGATGTCACACCTAGACACAATCGATGAACCAGTGCAGGAATCAGGGCCATCAACGTAAATGTACCGTAGAGGCAGTAAGGGGTAGTATGCTAAATCACTGTTGGGGAATGGGGGGGGGGACAAAAGACATAATTAAATGTTTTAGTTTGTAATGGTTATACTGTAGTTAATGTAGTGTTCCACATGCTGTATGTAATGCAGGCTTCTAAGATAATAGCTAGATAGATTTCTGTCTGTTTGACTGAGAGAGGCCGTGCTTTTCTTTTCATAATGCTTATGTAGTGTTGACCCCTCTTTGGCTTCGCCTCAGGGAGCAGCAGGAGCTCATCCAGAGGAGACCAACCCAGACCGTCTGCCCTCAGGAAGAGGGGCAGGCAGAAGAGCCACCAGGAGCTCATGCACTACTACAAGCTACACCGCAGAAGACATGCCTGAAACACACACACGCACGCGCACGTATGGACTGATGCCTGGATGCAGTCGTGTGCACAGGCTTACAGTGAACCACAGAACTAAAAAGTGTGTCTTTTATTTTCAAACACAATGCAAAACATTAACTATGGGTGTTTTATCTACCAAAGAGTACTTCATGTAGAAAGATTTCCTCCTCAGTCTAGCCTATATTGATCCTATGGGTGTAACTTTTGATGAGTAAACTTCTATCCACTTCACTCAAGTCAGTAAGTGCCATTACTAAATGCCTTCAAACCTCATCTCTACTGGTGTTACATGTACATCCTGTTCATTATAGTACGTTCACTACTTAAATATTGTCCAACTTTTATAAGATTGTGTGCACGTCTGTTTTTAATAGACCTTGATGGCTTGGTCAAATGCAAGATACTACTGTATGTAATGCTATATTTTTTACTTAATTCTGTATAATCTGTTAATTACATTTGCAATTTGAGTGGCTTTATAAGTAACATGTCTACATTGTACATTAATTCTATCAACTGTAATGATTCTTCAAAGAATGAATGCATTACCAACCAAGGATTGCTGTCAGTATTAGTTTTATTTGAATAAAAAGTGCATTCTTGGCTACCAATATAACTCAATAGACTGAACAATAACAGGGTACATATATTTACATCTTGGCTAACAGCATATAAGAACCAAGCAACCATCTAAACTGTACCAAATGGTTAATTTAGTAAAAGGGTCTTGACATAGCATGTTTGTTTACGAAACTTACAGTGGTCTCCAATTTTTAGCATAACAGTTGTAAAATAACAAAAAGCATTTGTGCATCATGATTAACAATATCAGACTGGCCAATATACAACTACATCAGATCCTTCCCTTAAAGAAGGGAACGTTTGAATCATTAAAATAGTCCAGTAGCATTTGTCCGAGGTGTTTGACTTGCTGGAGGTTGCATGGAGGCAATGAGCTGGGGATGTCCATTACAAGAAATGTTGCCAAGCTAATGCCTTATACCCAGCACACACAGTTGACCTGGCCCAGAGAAACAGATTGACCTTGTTGGTCACATGAGGTCAAAGGATATTCCCATCAAGTAGCAGATTTCTTCTCCCACTCCTGTAGAAATTAAGAAAAAGAAAACATTTAAAAGACAGTTATAGACACTCTTATAGACATGAAATACAATGTACTTTAAGATTTGTGCTCTATAGCGACTGCATATTACCTTAGCCTTCTGGAGGACATTGCCTTTGCTGGGGGTCATTATGGACACAGGTCGGCTTTTCAGGGCCGTGGCAGAGTTCACTGGAGAGAAGGGTTCTCCACTGTTGGTAATGGTGTTGGTCTGTGTTTGGGGCATAGGAGCCTGGGAAGGGACTGGAGTTGTGACTTTCATCTAAAAGAAAAGATTTGAGCCAAAGCTTTAAAATATAATGTAGAGTAAGCTACAGTACATGAGTGAATAGCTGACATGTAGCCAAGTAAATAGGTCTTTTGATATATTTAACTATCTTTTTTTTTAACCCACGGTAGCTGATCAAAGAATTATTTGCTCTGAATTTTTTTCCCCACCCTGTTTTTTTACAAAGTCAGGGTGAAAGGCTTGGATCTCCATTTCTCTATCTCAATCTCTTTCTTTGTTCCCATGCCTGGAATCTGGAAATACGACATGGAACACTTCAACGATTCATCTTTGTTCCTTTGCCAAAGCCCTACATTCTTCTTACCGGAATATTTGTAGATACCACAGATTTCTTATTGGAGAGACACATTAATCTGATTTGACATTTATTAAAGATGTAGTCTGCAACTTAATTACATATGTAATAGTGATGTTAATCGCAAGCTTTCTGCAAATAATTACAAATAATAAATAGCATATTTTTATATACACCTTTATTTAACCAGGTAAAATACTCATTGAGATTAAAATCTCTTACAAGAGCGACCTGGCCAAGTGGCCATCTTAAAACGTCCACATAAAACATTTAAACACACACTGGCCACCATTCAATTACATAACAAGATATGCCAGCTTTATGCAAATGTTTGTATTACATTAAAAAAAAAAAGAAAAATCGAAACATTTGCATAAAGATGGCATATCGTGTAAAGCGTGCGATTAATTGCAATTCAATTTTAATTGCGTATGACAGCCCTACTATATACTGTATACTGTGTGTGTGTATGTACACAGTATAATATACACACAAATACATTATTATTGTATTAAAACTTAACCAAACGTTCAGGTCACTGCTGTTCATTGAAGGTATAATCAAGGTGCAAGTGTTACTTGGCAACACACATTAAACACTCCTTCACAAGAGATACGCATGCTTGCCAGGGTCATGTGATGGCCCACCAGTAGACTGACCATGGCCATGTCATGCTGGCTGCTGTCTAGTGTGGTGCCCAGTGTGAACGGCCCTGCCTCCACCTTCCGCAGGCTTTCCTTGACTTCCACCAAGAGTAGCTCCACCTCCACCCTGCGAAGCTCCGCCTCCCGACACGCCTCTTCCTTCAGCTTCAGACTGGCTTCTAGGGAGGCCTGCTGTTTGGGATCTGAGGAGACCAGAGCACCGTCAGAATACGGCAGTGTTCTCCAATGGACGTACATGGTACCCCTACCCCTGGTGGTACTTGGAGGTACTACAGGGGTATGTAACACTTAAGAATACAAGCAGCTTACTAATACTTTGACATTTGTATAAACAAACAATGAAGGCAATGGAATTCAGACCCATTATCTATTGAAGCCATTAAAGCCACACTTAATAATAAATAATTTAATAGTTTTTATAATATGTCATTTTGCAGGTTTGAGACAATAATAAAAATGTTTTACTCCTTTTTACATGATTAATTGCTATATTTACAGTTTTATATTCTGGTTTTTGCCAAAAGTTTTTTTTTGGCTCAAAGTATTAGAAAGTTAGAAAGTAAATACATGATTAGAGATTGAACAAAATGAAAGTAAGTGTGAAATCAGAATACATCAGTAAAGTATCGTTTATGCTTCAAGTCATTGCTGCTCTTTATTCTAGTGCCCGTACTTTGTTTCGCATTATACCCGATTCTCCCAGATCAGCTCTTTCTGCAGAATGTTTACAGTATGGTTATGTTCACGGGTTACATTCCCATCATAGTATATAAGAGCATGTCTACCTTGACATGCACCAAGCTCCTCCTTGATCACTCTCCTCTCCTTCTTCAGGTTACCCAGCATGCCCTTCACCTCCTCCCTCTCCTTCTCCAGGCGGTTACGTTGGTCGGCGTAGTGTCGTACTTCGGCCTCCGTGCGGTTCTTCCCGAGCTTCCCCTCAAAAGCTCCAAGGCAGCCTGGATGTTCAGATGAACTCATTAAACCATTTACTCCACACTGCTCCTATAGGATCAAAACTAGGACAGTCGCTGGTTAGATACACATTTATTTCAGACAAGCAATTGTAATGCTTTAGGACTTTTTATTAGATTATTGCAACAATAACTGGCATGCCCTTGTATTAGTGAATTCAACTACTATACAGCTTTTATCCAAAGCGAATTACAATAAGTATATTTGTCAATGGCTTAATAAATCATACACCAGTCACCAGAAGAAACATTCTACTGGAGTAATGATATCAGCGTGTCATCAGGGCTAACTTAGTTACACTGTACATTGCATAGCTTAATTAAATACAGTACAAGCTCAAAACAAGGTAGGGTTTTTACAAAAAAGCAAAAGAAGATAAAGAATCACTTCAGTTCATTTATTAGATTGAGTTTGGGACCATGAGATTATGAGAAATACATAAACATCCTCCTTCAGTAAGTTGATTTACAGCAACACAGCAATTCCTCAACTGAAGCTGACCTAACACAAGTGACCATATCCAACACAACCTAAATTAGCTCAGTGATTACGCGTGTCTTCTTTATGCGTTACCGTGTACTCAGATCCCACTGTCCTGCTACAAATCTCCTGTGGCATCTGTCAATACACCATTTGACAGACCGCTCATTTATTAATTTACAAAATGTATTCCAATTTCTACAATGTCTTGGTTTGTATTTACTGCACAATGTGATACATACAACTTTAACCTTCTTTCTCTGAGTAGGGCAGGCTTTCAGTAACAAAATATAATGGTTTCCATCTCACCTGCACACTTGGACTTGTCTACACCACTGGTGCTTCTACCGCGCAGAGGTTGGGGACTGTGTGGAGAAGGTCCTGGTGGGTTCTCCGTTAGCCCTGCTGCACTCAGTAGTCTAGACCTGTTCACAAAGTCCTGGACGGGGGACGGCACCTTCTGTGGCTGTGTCTGGGTTCCCGCCGGGCTAGAGGCCCGGGGCAGCTCCTGATCTTGTGTTCCGGTATCAGCGCCCACACTGGTGCCACTTAGCGGATGAGGGATTAGGGACTCATAATGGTTGGTTGAATCAAGCTGAAATCAGAACAGTATACAGTAGATTTTTAATGGGTATGCCAAATACACAAAGCTATTCATGTCCATTACACTTTAATGCACCTTATTGCACAATTGTCAGAGACGTGTGGTAGGCACTCATGAATTATAGATGCATTCAGATTTGCTTTACTTATTATATTTTCCTGATTTTGCTGAGCAAAGGCTTATTTTACTTTCTAAACAGAATCTATAGAGACATACTCTTAGAAGGGATGTGTTAAAACTGACAAACTGTTGAAATCGGACACATCTATTGGCGAGGTTAGACAATTGTGTTAACGTTGACACAGTCACTAATGCTACCAATGCATTAGTGCACTAGTGCACAATGCATTCCAGCGAATGTGTCAGTTACTATTTTATTCAATTAAGCACATCTCTAATTAACATATTTCTAACCTCTTTCGGTTCCTTTGTGGGGACCGGGGAGTGTACAGGGCTCTCTTTGTGCAGTGAGGTTTTGCCAGAATAAGTTCCATGCAAGAACGAGTTCACCGTGGTAAGGTCCAGATAAATCCTATGCTCAACAGGCGGCTGTGAGCTGTCTGTCTCTACGGCATCATTGCCTCGCAAATCGTCGCTTTCCTGAATGCTGTTGTCTTCGCTGTCTGCTAGCCCAACCTCAGGGACATCCTGGTGTGGAGGGAGACATGTTCCGAATATTTTTCCAGAAGCAAAGCTTGAAACTACAGTACTGTTAAATGAAACGAGCGCTGTGTTATGTATACTTTAATATGCAACATTGTAAGAATGGCTAAGCTACAATTTGTGTTAATTTTACAGTTACATGGACTATGCTAATGTGTGTCACTAATACGACATTCGTATACGAGGCGAAGTGAACGAGATGTATTTTTAAAAGCTCACATTTTTGTGAAGGTATTTCCATAGTGTAAACATACATAATACCTCCACAGAAAGAGCACTTCCCCTCTAATCTTTATAAAGACCCTAGTTGGAAAATAACTACTTTCATGCTACAGCATGGTGCTTGGATTCAAATAGAAAACACTCAAATTGCATGAAGCACACCCGCACATACACCCCCTCCCCCACCCCCCTTTCTTTACTGGGAGTCCGTGTGTGTGTGTGTGTGTGTGTGGGGAGCAGTTGTGGGGAACCCCCGGTCGACAGCGTAACTGTAGCCTGTAGTACCTCTATCTCTGGTCCTATAGACGCCACGTCATCATACAGCTCATCTGAAGTGTGTGCGATGGAGGGGAGGCTGTCTATGTAGGTGTTTGGCTCCGAGTGCCTCCTCTGCATCAGGCTGCAGCACGCACGCACGCACATGCACACACAGGGAATCATACTATTATTGATGGTAATATGGATTTAATATTTATAAAGCACCTTTTAAATGCTTTGACAGTTAAAATGCAGCTGAATAATACATTCTAAGCAATAGAACAATTAAATAGGAGGTGAATTTGGAGAGTGGATGAGAGGACTATATAGAAGAGGACTATATAATAATCAATAAAATAAATAAAATAAAAATAATAATAATACATACACACACACAAGTAAGTAAAATAAATAAGGTAAAACTGGGAGGAAAAAAAGGTACTGAATGAATAGTTAAATTATACATTTAAATACATAATTTAATCAATTAAAAGCAGGTGAAACTGTTAGTTGTCTTGCACTCATTCTTTCTCATGTGTCATCTCCATACAACACAGTTAATAAAGTGCAGCGCTGCACATCAACAGCATGAGCAGGTATATCTCACTATAAGGAAGTCTTTGCTGCGTTGACGATGGTGGAGATCCTCTCCGTGTTCACATAGTCGTACGTCAGGTCCTCGGGGTCCATCTTGGTCCCCGTCTGGGACAGCAACAGGCCCAGCCAGTGGCCCATGTCTGCTGAGGACTTGGCCTGATCAAGGCCAAGTGAGAGTACAGGAGAAACAGTTTCAGTTGGTACACGTTGAT
Organism: Typhlichthys eigenmanni; assembly: GCA_027564635.1. Taxonomy (NCBI): domain Eukaryota; kingdom Metazoa; phylum Chordata; class Actinopteri; order Percopsiformes; family Amblyopsidae; genus Typhlichthys; species Typhlichthys eigenmanni. Next base: position 6,324 of record JAODUK010034894.1, on the reverse strand, counting down.
GAGCAGTCTATAGAAGTCGGATTACCGCAGTATCTGTCACTTGTATTCAAATGTTAATACTCTCTTGTAAATGCTTCTAGTCATTTTTATTAAGATGGTGGGCCTGCAACTACCCGTTTTCTATATATGTAATCTAATAAGAATGAGTACATTGTTTAATTAAAGCTACAGTGTATAATGCAGTCATTAATTTACATCGGGATGTGTTGAGTAGTATTAGTTTAGTAGCCTCAGTATATACAGTAATTCTCCTTACTGACAAAAGGTGGCAGTGTTGTCATCTCAGAAGCCATCCCTTGTAAGCATGATTCAGGTATACTGTACTCTTCTACTCTCCTTTAGTGAGTGGTTTATTTTTTCATGTGTGTTTTGTTTGTACAAGAAAACATGTTTATCTGATTTAATGTGTCAAAAATGAACAGATAATCTGGTTCAACAAATATGTAACATGCCCGATAGTTTCCCACTAAAACCAGAGTTCCCAAGATCGCCAGTACAGTACAGCTCCTCCCTTTGAACCCCACACCCCACACACACATAAACACATTACAACATAAAGCCTAGCTACGTGTGAGCGTTTTGTGTGGGATCGGTCGGGAGTATTGCAGCATCAGCATTGCCTCATGGAGGAATGCTAACATGTGGTTTCTGGTGCAGACGTTTCTGTAGCTGCGCTACACTTGCGGTTCTTCCCATGGACAAGGGTGGCCCAGCCCATCGGCAGTTTTACACCCTTTCCTATGGGAGCACGGGCTGGGCTCCCATATGAGGTAAGCATGAATGCCTTAAAGTCCTCAGTGATTGTGTTTGTCTTCTTTATGCGTTACCGGGCACTCAGATCCCACTGTCCTGGTACAAATCGCCGGTGGAATCTGTCAATACACCACTTGATGGGCCGCTCATTTACTAACTTACAAAATGTATTACATTTCTACACTGTGTTGGTTTTTATTTACTGCGTGATACATTTAGTTCAATGTATTGTTACTCATTCTTCTTGTCCTATGGACACCTATTGCATCCTAACTGTCCAGGAAGGGTGGATTCCTCCCTCTGGGGTCCCTTTCTTCCCCATGGGGATTTAATTGAAGTTTTTTCCTTGCCCACGGGAAGGAGCAGGTTAAGGGGGTGTTGTTTAGTGAAATGTGGGCTGGACAGCCCTTTGAGACTGTAATGTGATTAAATAAACTTGACTTGATTTAAACAGTGGACGCTTGTTTGTGTTTACCTCCAGAGTGGCTAGTTGCACCCCATCCATGTCGATCCTGAATGAGTACAGGTGTTCCGGGCTGGGGTCTGGCACCACACTGCAGCCCTCCAAGGGTACAGCCGGCTGGCTCATTTTGCTCCTGCCTTTGTCCACATAAAACCACAGCTGGCCGTTCTTGATGAGGCACCAGCGACTGCGCCATTGGCTGTGTGTCATCACGTTGAGGTAGCCTGGCAAAGGTGATGATGCCGTATTAGAGTGGCTAGGGAGCGTTCCAGCCTCTAGCGTAGTGTGTTTGTGTGCTTTTCAAGTGTTACCGTGGGGCAGAGGTATACTCACCAGTGGTGTCCACGCATTTGTCAGGGTTCTCTAACGAAGAAGTCTTTTTCTTGCCAATATTCATGAGGTTGCTGAACTTTAGGCCTGTGGTGTGTTTTTTCTTAACTGTGGAGGGAAACAGTTTAAATAACGCCACATTTTGCAAGATTTCTAAAATAATTACGGGCATATAAGAGTTCGGAAGTTCAGGTCGACATTGAATTGAGACTGCTTAGACAAGAAACAATGGCTCTCATTTATGAAATGTGCGTAGGACAGAAATCTGTGCGTACGATCATTTCCACGCAAAGGTTGGCATTTAATAATCTGGAACGATTTGGACGTGAGACGTGGCAACGACCAAATCTCACGTCAAGTCTCAACTCGTGTATGCAAGTTTTCAAGTCATCTTACTTGTGGTGCAGCATTGTTGAGGTGGTGCAGCATTATATGTGAGTTGTTGACAGCAAAGTATTGTATTTCGTAGGACAAGTCTAGTCAGCGGGAGGAACGGTAGCCTATAGCCTAGCCTGCATGCCAGAGAAAGGTAGCAATATCATTTTGTCCTGTTCTGCATAATGCAGGTAGGGAACTCATTGAAATACTTAGAAATTCAAAATGTCAACCCTAGAGTGTTATTGGAGGATATTACAATACATTATTACTGTTGTCACTTTTTTCAAAATTAAGCATTGTTATGCAGCAAATAAAGGTCAACGAAGTGACCATATATGGTTCCTTGCCCTACTGTGGTTTGTTTTATTCCAAAAAGTGTGTGTGTGTGTATATATATATATAAAAAATATTAGAAAAACACATACACTTAAAATTTAAAACGTTAGGCTGAGACTTTCCATTATTAGTTTTGATGTTATAACAGTAGATGTTGGAGTAGGTAGGAGCGCAAAAGCGTATTTTCAGAATTCCGAAAGTACATTGAAGTGGAAATGATCTGGGCAAATCCTGATTGGTGAGATGCCCTTGTTTAACTAACTGTGACGTAGCCTGATTTTCTGTGAATGGCTGGGAGAAATCCATGTGTTTATACTACCTCACAGAAAAGTGTGGCAATGCCATTTTGATTGTTCAGGGAAGAGACCAAATATGGTTCCTTGCCCTATAAAGGGTTAACAAGGCTAGGTGTCATTTCATGATCCAACGCTGACAGAATCTAGTTGATATGGCCAGAGAGCCGTAGCCTATATGCATACTCAGTGCAGCTCCGGTTCTCTGCTAAGGAGTCACAAACTCACACAACCAAATGTGTTGGGCTAATAAGTTTTAGCCTCGCAAGCTTCAGTTTAATTGCTATGCAGCTTTGCCTACAGTGATAGCGATCAGATGGTTCATCTAATCAACTTCCAAGTATTTTTTGAAATACCTATCCTTTACAAATAATTTCAATGGACGGCTCCCCAGATGGAGTATTAACCAACATCTGGCATGTCAGGTACGTTATTTTAAAGTATTAAAATAAAACAATAAATAAACTATCCAAACGTCTCATATTTATTAGGCTATCGTGACTTTCGCATAAAAAAAAAATAGGTACAAAATATAGCCCTGTATCCTAGGCTATTACATTTAGGCAACCATTAGCCCTGAACAGGTGGAGCGTGCGTCTAACTGTTTCTGTTCTGCCACTTGTTGGAGTGAGAGTCGGAGGTTGGAGAAGCTCTTCTTTGACGCATTACGAATCTCAATGTCATAAACTCTAGGGGTGAGGCGTCTTCTCCACCGCCACATTTGTCAACGCATTTGTCAATCATTTTTAACGCTGAATTGTCGAGATATTAACAGTTTCATTAATCACATGTGCACGCTGTTGCGAGATGAATTCTGCGTTGTTTCAACATCAGATTGATATTGATATGCGAGCGCCAATGTGTTTGGGAAAGAGAAAACGACCAGGGCCAGCTCACCGTCTTTGGAATCCAGGGTCTCGACATGGCTGTCAGTGCTGCTGCCACTCTCTGAAGCCACCGAATATCTCTCACCAAGCTCTCCCTTCATGTGTACATCAATATTTTAGACACTTACTGTAATACACACTATGGTTATGTCTACAGTATAAAGCCTATAGTCCTGACCAACAACAGGACAATCATCCTCAGTGAAGCAGACAGCCTAACTTAATGAAGCATAGCGTAAGGCTAGAGCGTAAGGCTAAAAAGGTCGTACTTTTCTTGTTATTGCGACAATAACACGGCACTGAAAAGTGATTAGCACACTGTACCTTGGTACAGATGAATCTGGGAGAATCAGAAAGAGAAGGCTGGGCTTCACAGCTCTCTGCTGACCTCGGGCTGATTTCTTGGATGACCTGGTTATTGAGAAGGCATCGTCGAGTTATGATCAATGAGTCACCAGGTCAGCAGAATGTCAGAGAATGCTTTGACGGGATATACCAAATATTAGGTGAACACCATTACACACACATTCAATGCTACTGAATCAGAACTAAGAACAACATATGTACTTTCTATCACTACAATTAAAACTACTTTCAAATATAAAGATTGTTAGAAGCAGGACTTGCTCAAACGTCTGTGAAATAGTTCAACGAGCAATGCCAGTAGTGGGGTCATAACAAGAAATGCCAGCACACGCATCAATCTGCAGGCAGATTACAACCTCAAATCGGTCATAGAAATCAATGGTTCAACCTTCCCATGACCTACACATTTTCTAGTGTGAAAGCAGAAAACTGATGAGTTTTTAAGATGTGAATTGAGAGCCAGGCTCCTCCACTGAGAGCTTACCCTCAACCACTGTTCCGTCTGCTCCTTGCTCTGCAGTCCCAGGACAATGGCCTCCCCTCCTGCCGGTATGATCTTGAGCGTGTGCTCCTTCCGTTTTAGCTGCTTCTCTTTGTAGACAACACTGCAGCCCACAAGGCTCACGTCCAACAGAGGAGTCTGTTCTTTGGAGCTCTTATAGCACTGTAGGGAGGCACAGAGAATAAATATAAAGAGCTTAGCCAGCACTAGCCAGACACATAGCCAAAGTTCTGTGGGAAATGCTGAAGCAAGGTGTCATGAACAGGCCACCAATGTCTGCTCCAAAAACAATACTAATGAATGACATACACACACACACACACACACAATATATATATTTAAAAAACAGTCAAATCAGTAACGCGCTGAGGTAGGGGTTTTGGAAGAAATCTTTAAAAAAGGGACATTCCCTAATTTGTACCTAGAATTGTCATCGAGATTAAAACCAGCTGGGCAAAAACATAGTTTTGGTTTGTAATTTAGAGAGCTCATGCCTCTTCCTATGTTGCATTTCAAACTGTAAACTGAGGCTGAAACATTGACCTCTCTCAGCACCATGAGGAAAATGAAGGAACGTACCTTGAAATGTCACTATGTTATACAACTCTTGGCACGCTGCACACCTATACTGTAGCGTTTTACGTGGCGACTCACTGATGTAGCGACTCACACAACAACGTCACTAAGACAGAGTGTCAGAAGGCCTTCTCTTCAGTGCTTCACCCACCAGGAGCCTCTGGTCTTTGATAACACACAGCTGTTTGGCCCACTGGCCCAGCCACTTCTTCCTCCAGAGAAAGGCGCAAATGCTGGCGTCCTTCACCAGCTCAATGGACGCCTCAGCTGACGGCCACTGGTGCTGTGCGGACTGACACTTCTCCTTGGCCACCACCTCTTCTTCATCGTAGGACTCATAGGAGCTGCTCACCGCCTCTCCGTCATCTGGGAATGGATTACATCAAGGAGGGAGGGTCAGAGGTCACCACACACACACATGAACGCATGTATATGTGTATTAGCCACATACTTGCCACCATGTTATGCGATATGAACGTAGCACACAGTGACTCTCTGGTCAATAATGAACCAATGGAATGGGCAGATTAAAAACATGGACATGTGGTATGGACATGTGAAGGAACGGGACCATGACCATGCCAGACAATGAGCACATGAAACAGTCAACCTACTGTACATCATGCCATGCATGAATGCATGTGGTATACCCATTTCAGGTAACGTACGACGCCCCTGTTACTGAACGCTTACATCATGCCTCCGACAGACAGACAGACAGACAGACAGACAGACAGACAGACAGACAGACAGACAGACAGGTATGGTACCCCTTGTGATAACAGCATAGACCACACTGTCAGAACTGTCCAGCATCTGTTTCCCTGAGACTAGGCCAAGATCACCTCTGTCTACTTAACAGAGACAACATGAGGGAGATGAGAGAAAGCAACAGGACTGAAGAGAAACACAGCATAAAAGAATAATAGGAATATATCAAATAAATAAAATGCAATACACAATCAATATCGGCTGCTGTTGTTGTTTTAACAATAGCCTCTTGGTATATGTTCACAAACATGTGCAATTGATATTACCCTTGATCTATACCACTGAAGCAGAATGCGAAGGCAGTTCCTCAGTTCTAATGGTTGGTGTCTTGAGAACAGAGTGCGGTCAGTGGCTTATAGCACTTGACAAATTTAACTTCACGACAATCTTGACAGACGCCACTATTGCACTTCCTGTGGAAACTTTAAGTTTCTATTTAATGTCACCTTATACATAGTTCACATAACATAAATGGAGCCACATACATTATGAAGCTATTTAGATACATTATTAAATATTAATTTGTTATTATACATTATATTATATGTACAGTATCTCACAAAAGTGAGTACACCCCTCACATATTTGCAAATATGTGAGCGTATCTTTTCATGTGACAACAATGAAGAAATTACACTTTTCTGCAATGTAAAGTAGTGATTGTACAGC
>JAODUK010034883.1:0-15000 GCA_027564635.1 Typhlichthys eigenmanni | reverse complement strand
TCCTGCTCAATATGATGCAGCATCTGGATAAAAGATCCGAATTGAGAAGTTTGTTATGGTCTTGAGCTCTGAGAAGCACTTACCCTGTTTTGGTCCATTAACATTGGCAGGGTTTAGAGATGACTGCTGTATTTATCATATTGTCATTACACATCTTACTACAAATTGTTAAAGCAGGGATACCCATTTTGGGGATATAGGCTACAGGAGGAGTTCCAGAATTAACACAGACTTGGATTAATGTTGCGTTCCAGTTCGGTTATTTCCCAGTGGAAATTTCGGATCTTCGACCTCAAAGTGTTCCAGGTGAATGATGCTAAAAGTAAACAAAAAACATGGCTGAAAGTAAAAACTACAAAATAGCATTGTCGGCGTTGGCTATTTTGACATCATCTTACATTTATAACAGGTTTTACTATTTGTTAGCATGTATTATTTTTATTAAATACAGGCAAATATTATGAAATTGCCGTGTAGATGATGGTATTGTCTATAATGTGCCTCCATCGTGCCGCCATTGTTGTTTGACGTCAAATTGGGAACTCGGCGAGCAGGAACTCCGACTTTGAGTGGCATACTATTGTAATTTATCTAGTAGGTCTGAAATCCTCAACTTCCAAGTTGTCTGGAGCGCAGCAATAGCCTAATCCAAAAGACCAAAAGAAGTGGAAAATGTTCTTAGTTTGTCTGGGTGCTAGGCTTCATCCATGTGTGTTATACACAGTATGGTGCAGATTGGTTCAATTTGATCGACAAGTCCTCCACCCAAACGCCATCTCACATCAGTCGTTTACCGTTAAGTATCCACAATCAAATGACTGGGAGGCTCGCAGCATTCGCCGTAGGCCGGCAGCTAGTGTTCCACCTGCAGGATCTTCATCCATCCCGGTACCGACGGAAAGTCACACTTCACTGAATGCAGGAGAATCTCATTAAGGTCCGCGTGTTGAACTCTACCCCCACCTGGCGTTTCACAATAAAAACGGCAGGTACGATTTCTCTCGATGCAGAGGAACTCTGTGGGTGATTTTGGAATGTTTTTTTTGCTCATGTTGTTCAGTTTCTAAGTGACGCATATTTTAGAGGCGTGTTTAAGACACTGATCACGAGGGCATGGGAACCTTCTGAAAGATACAGTAATAAAAGTGGATTAATTGCAGTTTCTTCTGAGGCACACCACAGGAAAAAGCACACGGTAATCATATAGGCCCATACAGACGCATGTAAGCACGCACGTCTATTCGTTTGTCTCTACTAGCCCCATGGTTGCTACGGAGACGTCATGCAGAGCTTGTGTTGTGATCAACCAGCTCAAAATTGAGGTTAATGAAGTAGGAAATCCAAATCATTATCATAATTATTTGTGTATGTGCCTCTGATTGCCTATTAGCGTCTCCAGCACGCTCCCTCGATCTGTTACTGCTTCCTCGCCACCTGCAAGATGAGCGTGCGTCGACATTACTGGAAGGTGTATAGCCTACTTGTACAACTGTCCTGTAACTGATCCGCCTAATGTGGCCTCCAGCTTTAGCCAGCCATGAAAACTAGCACTAAATAATGTGTGACCTCAGTGTCAGTCAGTCAGTCAGTCAGTCAGTCAGTCAGTTAGTTAGTTAGTTTTAGTTAAAGTTAAAGTAAATCTATATGACTTTCGGTCACTAGATGTCATGCTAGAGCACCAGTATTGTAACACCAGAATAAATGCTCCATGGACCGCTCTCTCTCACACACAAACACACACAGATACACATGTAGAATTTTGTTAAGCTCTGAAGAGAAATAAGCACTTATACTGTTTGGTCCATTTACATCACCAGGGTGATTTTTACAACTGTATTAATTAAAATACAGTCATTACATAGTCTACTATATTGACTATGTAATGTTTATGCAACAGCAGCGATAACCATATTGGAGATTAACCATTCCTCCACTATATCTTTAAAACTTGAACTGCTATATTAATGTTTCTAATATCACATGAATCACCTTCAAGTTTATATTATTTTATAACTAGCAGGGTTTGTTGAGGGTTGCAATGTTTGCAACTTCTAGTGAGCATTGCATTGTCACAGAACAATCAGTCCAGGGAGTGACTATGCACGGTAATTGAACAAGTGTTTCTTTCTACACCCTTAGGGATCTTCCGTGAAGTTGGCAATGACAAGTCATATGACAAGAATGGGAATAATAAGTTATAATAAAGTTTTTTATTTTATTTGTTTGTGCATAATTTGTGCTCGCAAAATAAAAATATGTGCGCAAACCATTTTAGAGAAACAAAAAGTTAAAATGTTAATGTTACATCTATGTCTAAATCTGAGGCCGTGGTTCTCAGCAGGAAACCGATGGAGTGCTTGTTTGCGAGTGAGGGGACTATGGAGCGGGACATTTGCCGGAGAATCGGGGGCAGCGGTATTACAATCGCTTTTTACCGTTGTGACGAGAAGAGAGCTGAGCTGGATGTTACGTCTATGAGCAATTATTTGGCCCATTCCAGCACTAGACAAACAGGAGAATGTTGACTTAATCTGTTTGCATAAAATACGCATGAATATAACTTCAAATAATGATGCACAAAATGTTTGTTTTGTTTGCACAAACGTGCCCAGATGGTGCACAAACTAATGCAATAAGTAAAAAAATATGTTAACATTAATAGGATGCTGGTGACATTAACCCATTGCAACACACGTAATATTTAATTTCTCTAAAACGTTTTGAGCACATTATATTATTTTGTGTACACAAAGGATGCACAAACTAATTTATATACTCTCATTCACATTCTTGTCATATGGGGTGCTAAAACAAATCTACCATTGTGATATTTAAAGCATGACTAAGGTAATCATACCCAGATCTTACTGGACCTTACAGGATCTTATAGGACCTTACAGGACTTTACAGGATCTTACAGGCCCTTAAAGGACCTTATAGGACCTTACACGCCTGTCGATTGCCCCAGAACATAGGACTGTGAGCTCGCCTGCTATAGCGCAGCGAGGCTATACAAGGTTTAGAGACAATCCCGATTTGAGTCAGTGATTTTAAGACAATACACTTTCTGTCCAATTCAGATAATATCTCATCACGGCCCGCTAGCTGTCTCCACTGAAACATAATCTGGTGTTGCTACACCTGCCCTGGGACTGTACTGGACCTTCTGAGGGAGCACTCTATGGCATTGAAAGGAGAGGTGTTTTTGTTTTGATGGTGTTCAAATATCAACCAACACTCTGCAGATTCCCTGACTCCACCTTTAAAAAGCTGAGCTCTTCATACCACATCTGATGCCCTACGACCAACGTCATCCATCCAGGTGACAAGGTGATGCTAGTCTCACTTAAGTGGCTCCCAGTGTTGCTATAATACCATGACAGTTTTAACTAGTAATTCATTATTGGTAAATGGACTGCATTTATATGGTGCTTTTCTAACCTTCGGGCCAGCCACAGCAAACCAGTAACGCCAATATTGTTTTTTAAATTGCAATAATTAGATAATTTTGCAGACATTTGAATCCAAAGCGACTCACAATTAGTACAGTTACCACATGGAGCAGGTACTGTAGGTGGTTGGCATCTTGCTCAGGGATGCTTACAGGAAGGTCAGCTCCGGGGTTCAAACCCACAACCTTCTGGGAGTCCAACACACAGGCCAGACCATCCTCTCCATTAGGACCATTTTAATTGGGAATAAAAGCACATTCATTATTGTTGTTTTCACAGTTGAGCCCCAGCTTTGGTTGAGTGTTCTTCTCATGCCCAGGGGAACCCTGGCTAATTTGCGTAGTGACATCTCTTTTGCTCGATATTCTGCCTCAGGAACTCTGAAAAACGGTGCTATTTGCCAAATTACTATGTTATCTATAAAGTTCTGCATTTTTAGGGATGGAGGTCTGGTTGTTTGACTCCTAGACTTTAGCTCGTATATAGGTTCTAGTCCTGGGGTTTGTCTAACAAGCGTCCTTGAGCAAGATTTCCTGCTCCTTGAACTTGCAATCAAATCAAAACCACCTCTCCCTTCAGTTCCATAGGGTGCTTCCTTAGAAGCTCCACCTCACACTTTAGAAACACATTCCCAAGGCTGGGATCTTGTGCTTTGTTTACATCAGCCGGGCCAGCTGCATGTGTTTGCTAGTGCATGTGTGTGTGTGTTCGGGGCACACAAAGCATTTGCTTTGGTCTGAGACGCTGGTGCGCTTAGTGCGACATCTAGTGGCAGAAGGTCAAAGGTTGCTTTGGATAAAAGGGTTTTATACATTATCTATTGGCTAATTGTAACTTATCTTACTTTAAAAGGGCGCTTTATTTTATATATAAGGTGAATTGCAACATGTCGAATGTCCTTTTTTTTTTTTTAAAGCAAACACTGAGCAGGGGAGGCAATTTTGAGTCTTGGAGCCACTATGGTTTGTGGAGTGTAGCTTTTTGCTTTTATTTTTATTTATTTAGTTTGGCATCTTCTCTATAAATATTAATGCTCGTTCTTTACAATATTGCCTAAAACTAACATGGAGCTTTTTCTCCGACCTGCTGCAAAGTAGTTTTTCAAACATGGGCCAAACCTTCCAACTGCTAATAACGGTCCACCGTAATCGTCGCTCGCTGACACCACATTCAGTTCAGGTCTCGGTCGTGTCAGACAGCGCCGCGGGTAATCACTCCGTCAGTGAGGTGGGAGAACCTCTGCCCGCACCTCCGCATGAGGAGCCCAGATCGATGCGGTGTGCCCCGGCACAGCCTGTGTGGTGCCGGCAGCGCTGAGCGAGATTTAATAAAGCTCTGCGGACGGACATGCTGTGTGGGTTGGAGTTATGAACGAGTTCTGCATGAAAGGAAGACACGATTGCAAAATTAAGCAGGCATAGGCCCTGCCTACATCTTTGCTGAAGGAATTCCCATTCTATTAAAAATTAATAGGCTATATGTCTATATAAATGTTTGGTCATTTCAGACTGATTTTAGGATAACTCCAAGCTGGTTTCTTTTCTGCACCCTTGACTCACGAACAAAATCATGTTTTGTAAACATGAAATCGTAGGTTTTGCCTTACACAATAAAACATCACCGTCATAATCGGGAAACGCCAGTAATCCAGACAACACAACCAACAATCATTGACTGTTTGTGTTGCCTTCGTTATCCTTTTAGTAGCGTTAACAGCTCACTTGTTTTGCATTTCGGCCTGGCAGTATACGTCCACGAGAGATGTAGTTAGTCCGCGTTTGTCAAACGGAGCGAAGAAAACTCGATATAGGCCTAGACATATAGAAAAAAGTGACTAGTCTTTAGTGAGAGAACCCGTGGTGAAATTGTGCATTTCATCTAATTTATATGGAGGTCTCACAATGTGTGAAATAGGCCTTGTCAAGATGAAAGCGTCCCTCTCTAAAAATTACCATATACGACCTGCCTCCTGCAAACTCATAGCCTATACGTGAAGAGCATGGAATCAATTTGTCTATGAGTCATAACTATTTTGCCCTGAAAAGATGAAACATCTAGCCTATCGTATGAGGCGTGCATAGCCTATTGCCTATGACTCAACTCTGGGATTCGTTTTTAAACATCTTCTCCACATGGAATGGCCTGCTATACCTCCCGAATCTCTCCAATATATCCTCTGTTCAAATAGAGGCCGCTGTTCAATGGGACATTTACCATTATTGCATGCGCTATGGCTGCAGCGCGGGTCACACCAATGCGCAAAAATGGAGATGTGAATTAACATCAGTGTCTGTTTCTATGTGTTGGTGCTGCAGAATGCGTGATAATCCCAACTCAATTCAATTTTCAATTTTGTGTGCGTGCGGTTCATATTTGTGTCCCCTCATCAGCAAGTTCGCCTATTATCCTCCTAATCGAAACCTATTTACGCAGTTATGTCCATTGTGACCATAGCAAAATGACAGACTATTGACTCGTGTTGTCACATATGTTTCCAATGATTTTGAATCACAGGTTTGACCCTGTTGGATCGCAGCCACGTTATAGAACAGTGCTTTTCAAATGGGGGTACGCATACCTTTAGCGGTACTTGGAGGTACTACATTTGTGAACATATTTAGGAATACATTTGGTCTACTACGCTTACTTATAATTTCAACATAACATTAATTTTGACCCATTAAATATAAATTACAAATGGTTTATGTTCATATATTACGTAGGCCTTATTGTGCAGTTTGAAGCAACCCTTGACGTCCAGTGCTCATTGTATATGATGAAATTAAATAGACATTAGATTTTATTTTTTTATTGACAAAATATTGTATGTAGTCCGATAAACGGGGGTCCCTGGGTTTGTAAAACACCCGAACATGAGCCAAAAAGTTATAGAACCACTATTAAAAAAGCAAACAGAGCTTGCTTGCTTCTCTAATACGTTGCAGATGCCTTCAGCTGAAAGCTAATAGGCATGCATGTTAGAATCCTCTTGGGTGTGTTTCAACAGGATTTGCAACGTGAAAGGCGTCGTTGTTTTAACTGAGTTAATACTGACATCTAGTGGCAATATCCTGAATATCAGCTCATCATTTTCATTCTCATACAAGAATGCAAATTCACGTACCATAAAAGTGGGACGTGAAAATATAAATAATCACAAAATAACCCTACGTAAATAGATAAGTAGACCTCGTCCATTATAAGTAGACCTACTCAATTATTAATAATATGACTACATTTATAGAGCGTTTATCATAGTAAAAAAAAAAAACAACACTTTCAATAATTTACTATTATCATAAAAAGGTAAACTAGTTACACCAATAAAACGTTAATTGCATATGGACAGACGTTTTGCCTCATTGACCTGGTTGAACAGAAAACTATCTATTTTGCGCTTGAAGCGAGCGCTTGACGCCGCCGCACGTCGTGATGACGTAGGCGAAGGGAACAGGAACTACTGAGAGCGGAGTGTTGACGACGAGTTCCAAGAGTCGTAGCTGTGGAGAGGTAAGTTTCACTTCATGGCTGTCGTCTTTCGAATAGAAGTGGCAATGAAAACCAATAGCACATTTAAGTCCGTGTAGTGGGGGGGGGGGGCGCATATTATCAATAGCTATACTTTCTTTAAAATCGGTAATATACGCGTAGACGGGTCGTGCGTGATGTTGTACGATGAATAACTGACATTAGGCTTTGGCCTGCTTTTATTTTAGGGGAGTGTTTGATAGTGTGCGACAGACAGACAGGATGGCAGCCAGTCTCTCTCTCCAGGAAGTGGACCTGTCCTGTCCCATATGCTGCGACATCTTCACTGACCCCGTGGTCCTCAAATGTAGCCACAGCTTCTGCAATAAGTGCCTCCAGCAGTACTGGTCTCCCCAGGGCCACGCCCGGGACTGCCCCCTGTGCCGCAAAAAGTCAACGGACGACCCCGTGCCCAGCCTCAACCTGAGGAACCTGTGCGAGTCCTACGTGCACGGCATGGCGAGCGGCGGCCGGCCGGAGGAGGAGCTGTACGCCGACCCCGGGGAGATGTGCGCCCGCCACGGGGAGCAGCTCAAGCTGTTCTGTCTGCAGGACGCGGAGCTTATCTGCGTGGTGTGCCACACCTCCAGGGCTCACCGGCAGCACGAATGCTGCCCCGTGGAGGAGGCGCTACTGGACGCCAAGGTGGAGCACCTGTGGGCCTTACTGGACGTGACCCATATGGACCTTACAGGACCTGACACACATGGATCTTACAGGACCTGACCCATTATATGGACCTTACAGGACCTGACACATTATATGGACCTTACTGGACGTGACCCATATGGACCTTACAGGACGTGACCCATTATATTGACCTTACAGGACCTGACACATTATATGGACCTTACAGGACGTGACACATTATATGGACCTTACAGGATGTGACCCATTATATTTACCTTACAGGACCTGACCAATTATATTGACCTTACAGGACCTGACCCATTATATGGACCTTACAGGACGTGACACATTATATGGACATTTACATATTTTAAAGGCATTACAATTTACAGGGCTTAATCAAATTTTACAGATTTGATAGACTTTAGGCTAATCACGGTAAAAGTAGTGATTAGTTCTTTGTTCTAGTCCCCATTGCCAATAGCAACACACTCACGCCAGCTTGTTCCCCTGGGCTGTGTGAGCAGGAGAAGATCAGAGCTGCTCTCAGCTCCTTGCAGGAGAAGAAGGAGAAGTTTGACAAAATGAGGAGCGCCTTCATAGACACTGCAGCATACATTCAGGTGACGTGAACTGATGTTCAGACTCATAACATGTTGTAATTACAGGCCTTAACTGATGATGTCATAGGCTGTGAACAGACTCATAACATGTAATTACAGGCCTTGACTGATGATGTCATAGGCTGTGAACAGACTCATAACATGTAATTACAGGTCTTGACTGATGATGTCATAGGCTGTGAACAGACTCATAACATGTTGTAATTACAGGCCTTGACTGATGATGTCATAGGCTGTGTACAGACCCATAACATGTTGTAATTACTGGCCTTGACTGATGATGTCATAGGCTGTGTACAGACTCATAACATGTAATTACTGGCCTTGACTGATGATGTCATAGGCTGTGAACAGATTTAATTACAGGCCTCGAGAGACACGAGAGAGGTGTCACTTTATTACGAGGTAGCATGCAGGTTGGATCTCTAATGGTTACAAAAACTGCAATTGTCTTCAGGTCAGTTAACTGACGGGGGTCTGTCTCCAGGTCCAGGCCCGTTTCGTGGAGCGGCGGACCAAAGAGGAGTTCCGAAGGCTTCACCAGTTCCTCCAAGAAGAGGAGGAGGACAGGCTGGCGTCTCTGAGGAGAGAGGAGGAGGAGAAGGCCGATAAGCTGAGGAGCGTGACGGAGGAGCTGGAGGCTCACGCCACCAGCCTGACCTCCTCCATCAGGGAGCTGGAGGAGGAGCTGGCCCTCGACAACATCTCACTCCTTCACGTACGTAGACGCCTTCTTCTCCTCCTCCCCTCTCTTCTCCTCTTTCCTCTCCTCTCCCTCTCTTTGTCTCAGAATGCAGCTGAGCTTTAACATGTGGACGCCATCTTGTTTTTACTTTTCAGAGCTGCAAGGAGACACTGGAGAGGTAAAGCACCCTTCCTGCTCCATGTGATGCCAGTGTGTGCACAGTGGGTGGCGCTATACTCTCTATTTAGTCTCCCAAGTAAGGCAAGCAGCTCCTTGTGTGCACCCACCCGGAGCCACGTAGAAGAGAGCTTCGTAGAAGAGAGCTCCGTTCACTCAATGGACCGTTTTTTCACAGCAATGGGTCTTCGACAGTTCCAGCAAGTTAGCTGCAAATACTAAAAGTACCTTATACATTATTTTGTAAATGTAAATAGATTGACTACTAATACCAGACATTGCATTTTTACAATGTCGTCAGCCACTAAGAAAAGCTGAAAATACAGCGTTCACACAGGCAGGATCCTAGAACACAACGAAGTGGGCTAATCCCAAATTTAGCCCAGGGCTAGCTGGAGTTGGCCCAGAGTAAGCGGGGTTAGCTCCTGGAAAAATGTCTAAACCCGGGGGTTAAAGATGTCAGCGTGAAACTGAGCTAAAGTAAACAATAGTGTTTTTGTCAGGTTTAATCCATGGCTAGTAGAAGTGCAGTGGGAATCGTATAGTCCTGGGCATAGGCTAACCCTGGGTTAAAAATGCGTGTGTGTGAGAGAGAGAAGCTCTTAGCCCCAAGCTAAGTGTGTGCAGTGTGAAAAGCCTCCATGTCTTGTCCAGGGCCCGGAGCCCGGCGGAGTGTCCTTCCATCCCCCCCGGGGCTCTGATCGACGTGGCCCAGCACCTGGGCTCGCTGGACTACGCTGTGTGGGAGAAGATGCACGGCATCGTCACCTACAGTGAGTGCACATCGCTACGAGGTTCTGGGCCTGACTCCAGCCCGGCTTTGAGCGGGTGTTGGTTATGCAAGATGAACTAGCAGCTAAACTAGTTTCTGAACAGGCGTTGGTAATGCGAGACCAGTGTCACAACCTGGCTCAGAGTATTGTGACAAAAAGAGACCACATAGTCCAAACTACAAAATCCAAAGCAGGGTTTAATCAGATTACAAGCGGTTACATTGCAAAGCTGGGGCTATCGCTGCCAAGTCAAAAGAGCCTTAGCTAGTCTCAAAATCTCTAGAGTGGAGAGCAGGCAGGTCTTTAAAAGCCACCAGAGCCAGGTTGCCCAGGTGGGTGGCATCAGGTCTAACGCAGTCCCGCCCCTCTACTTCCTGAATAGGGAGTTGAGCCAATCCACACCAACATGACATCAGGAAGCCGTCACACCAGCTAGCAACTAAACCAAAGATCTATAGAAAGATGGTGCATTGTGAAGTATTTCAATGATAGCTAAATTCAAACGCTTCCGGTTTCTTAAGTGGGCGTGGTTAGTTTACCCCAAAACAGTTTGCTGCAGAAACACAGTTGTGGCCTCAGCTTGATCGGAGTTACTGGGGAATTAATGTGATATACTCACTATACCCATTAACGCCCCCAGAGAGGAATAATGGACAATAGTCTGGTGAAATCCTGGACCTCCCCATTGACAAGTTTCCCTCATCTCACCCCCTCAGCTCCGGTCACCATGGACCCCAACAGCGCCGCCCCCTGGCTGCGTCTGTCCGACGACCTAGCCAGTGTCCGTGACCATGATGAGGAGGAGGAGGAGGAGGAGGAGGAGCGGCGGAAGCCCCCGGACAACCCCGAGCGGTTCGACCCAGACGCGGCGGTGCTAGGCCACCGGCCGCTGACGTCGGGGCGACACACCTGGGTGGTGGACGTTGGCGACAACACGGCCTGGGTGGTGGGCGTGGCCGAGGCGTGGGCGTGGCGGAAGGAGAAGTTGGCGTCGGTGCAGAAGCACGGCTACCTCTGCGTCTACTTCTACCACCGCATGTACTTCGCCGGCACCTCGCCGCTGACGCGCCTCAGCCCGCGGGCGCAGCCCGACCGCGTGCGTGTGCTGCTGGACTGCGAGGCGGGCACAGTGGCGTTCCGTGATGCCCGCGACGACAGCCTCCTCTACACCTTCAAGAAAGCGCTGCAGGGGGCGCCGGTGTACCCCTACTTCTGGGTGGGCTGCAAGCAGAGCCCGCTCAGGGTGCTGCCGGCCGAGGTGAAGGTCGTCACCGCCGACCGCTTCTGAGAGCGCACAATCGTGTTGCGTGTGGCAGGGGGAAAATGACCTTTCACCTCTCGACGCCCTGCAGAGATTGAACCAAATGTGACAGTGACGCTTGCTGACTGCTGATTGGATAAACGCTGATTGGATAACCGCTGAATAATTTTGTGTGTTTTTCAGTGAAAGTTGATTGACATTGATTGTGGCATGCAGTTTGTTTAATAGTTAAAATAAGAAGTCTTATTATAAATCCTATATACTGCTGTGGGTATTACATAATTCACTGGTGATGCCAATAAATATACATACATCTTTTCTATTAACAACTAATTTGACTTGCCTTATATACCATCAATCAGTGCACATTCAACCAAATTGTCTTTCAGAAAGATAATTGAACGTATTATTGTATAATAACGCCATGAATTAATTAAACGTTTTGGCTTTTTAGCCAATATAACGTATCGTCGTTTTATTATAGTATATTATTATTATTATTATTATTATAAATCATATAGACTGCTGTGTGCCATATAATTGAACGTATTAATGTATAATAACGCCATGAATTAATTAAACGTTTTGGCTTTTTAGCCAATATAACGTATCGTTTATTGGACAGTGCTGACTACAAGACAAGTCATGCAGGCAAATGATTTGTCATGACGGCTAGTTCAGTGTAGTAAGCTACCTACATGTTAGAGTAAAAGGCACAAATAATTACTTTTATTGTTTGACCGTTTATTGTGCAGTTTATTCTTTTTTTTATAGAACGACAATCTGCAGTTGCGTGTCAGACTTCAAATCTGGTGACTAACGTGAGTTTGTAAAGTATAATAAAATGCAATGCTAAGCAGATGAATTAACCAAGTAGGATAGAACACTTAATACAATATCTCTGAATGAGCACAGTTACTGCGGTACTGTAATGCTGTAGGACAAAAATAGGTTTTGCCATTATAGGCTACTCTAGTCGTGAAATATGTTTTCTCGTTGAAGGACGTAGCAGGCTTGTTTTCCATGAATTATTATTACAATCTCTTCGTGGGGTATTTAAGGATTACTAAACTTTAGTTGGCTCCCCTCGCTAAACGCGAAGGCAGAACACGCTTTAATCTACGTGGACGCGCATAACACTAGTTGCACGTTGTTCACGCCCGAAAACAGAAAGGATAATTGTGTTAGATGTTTTTTTCAGGGCCTTAGTTTGACTATATAGGCTAGGTTTTCATTTTATTTTAAAAAATGTATTACCAACAGTCACCTCAAAGGTAGGTATAGGTAGTGTTCGATAGCCTACTACAGTGTAATGTGGGAATGGGCTACATCGGTATACCATGACAACATGGGCTAGCTTGTGGTAGACTTAATACAGTAAAAATAAGAGAATCTGAGAATCAAAGGAATATCCCAGTAGGTACAATCATGTAGAATAAAGTTATAAACCAAATAAAATACATGCATCTAAAGACTTGTTTATTTTAACAAAAACATTTTACATAACAAAATGGAAAAACAATTTAACATCTTTTGTGCATTTAGTGAGCCAAACCTTCTTTGAGAATCTGTCTGACATCACAAGTTGTGCCCATGTGCTGTGTGTGTGTGTGTCTGTGTGTCTGTGTGTGTGTGTGTGTGTGTAGGATGTCTTCGTCGACTTCAGGGAGGAAGAGGAGGTTGGCGACCGCCCCATCGGCTGCCTCTTCCTCCTCCAAAGCTCCTGCCCCGATCACCTTCCTGAGCCCCCGACACCTGCTGCTGGAGGTGCCCAACACGGTCGACACCTCCCTGCCCATATGGATGACCTTGCTCAGCCAGCAGGTGTGTGTGTGTGAGAGAGATGGTGACATCAGCGTGTTGCCATGGCAAAGTTACATCTACAGAGAGAGACCCCCACAGCTGGAAGTCTAATTGACCTATCCCAAGCCCCGCCCCTTTCACTTGTCCTACCTAGTTACTGTAACCAGGGTCAGTGTGGATGCCTTCGGTGCAAAAGCGTTCATAGTGAACAATCGATTGCACTTACGTTTACAATGCAGCATATAGGTGAAATGCGTTGAGCAGGACAGAATCAGTTTGATTAAAATAAAGCCATGTAAGACTACTCTTTTCAATGACATGAACAACAACAGCCTATTAAGACAATAGCCTATATGATACATAAAGGAGGGGGAACCCTAAACAGGCCCGAAGCCCGGCCTGCGTCTGAACTCAGACGTGAAAATGGCCCGACGTCCGGCCCGAGGGGCATAAATAAGTCAGGGCCCGTTGGGCTCGGGATCAAATGCAGTGCTCTACTTTGTGGCTAAGGCTTATTTTAATTTCATGATTTAATATCAAAACATTTTAATTTCATAATGTCATCATGTACTTGCATAATGCAAAGGGAAATGCAGCCAAAAGACAAAGTTTATCAAGCCGCTGGTAGTGTTAGCCACTGTTAGCAACATACTCTTATCACCTCACCAACAGTAAATGTGTTACCAATAACGTTTGCGATACAGTTGTAAGATTCAAGGCTAGTACTTTTAAAGGCATTCTCTCAAGGCACTGATACGATGGGAAAAGCAAGCGGTGGATCCATATTACGAACGAAAGGGCGGACAGTACAGACAGTTTATGTACAATTATTGCCGTTGCATAATGTTGTGTGCCATTGTTTGCCATGTTATAGAGTAAGTTGTAGATAATGAACTGTGTTATTAAGTTAACCATTTGTTTGTAAAAAGGGTACGCTCGGTTAATGGGTCCCCACTCAGTAGTACACCATTGACAGCGTTTCGTAGCAGTCTAGCATCAAACAATACGCATTAAAGCTGTTGTTTCAGCTGTGTTATGGTATGGCGGTATGTGAAAAATTCACACCGTACAGGAAATTAAAACCGATATATCGGATTAAACGATATACCGCCCACCCCTAGTGTCAGTATCACACATCACACACCAATCCTGGTGAGCACACTCTCCACCTTGGTGGAGGAACACAGCTACAGCATCATGCTAATGACTGACACGGTGTTCCTGTGCTGCCTCCTGCAGGTGGAGCAGAGCTGGCAGCTGCAGCCGTACGGCCTGACAGTGAGCTTTAGTGCCCGGCCGGCCACGCTGGGGCAGGCCCCGCCCACCAAGCCGCCCGCAGGCCAATCGGGCGGCGGCGGCGGAGGCGGGGGCATGACGCTGACCTTCCTCCAGGGTCAGCTGCTGGGCTCCACGTCGCTGCTGGCCTCCCTGCCCCTCATCATCACCCAGAGCCCCCCCGCTCCTCCACCACCTCCGCCGCCCAGCCCCTCCCTGTCCAATCAGAGCCCGGAGGCACCGCCGCCCGTGGAGTTCCACACCAAGGTAACGGTCGTGACACAACACTCCCACCATGTGGTGGTGGGGTGGTAGGGCGCTATATGGGTACACTGTGTGGCTGCAGACCCACAATGCACTTGGACTTCCACTGGGAGGAGGCCTCTTACTGGCCGCAGAGCTCTGGTTAATTCTGAAACTTTTTTATTTTTTATTTTATTAAACATCAAACAAACAGAACAGAAACAAGAGCCAGGGGTACAGCACAATACAATAACATATTATAAAGTGTACAAATATTTTTATGATAGCCTTTTTGTTAGTCGAGGTAGAAATCATATTTATATACTGTTATGTATCTTTTAGAAAAACTACAAAGTATGATTTTTTACTGCTAAATTTACAGTTATGTATGACATATTTTGCTAACAACAAAATCAAATTCACTATAAAAAAGCATTTTACCTCTTTTCTTGGGATATCAGAGAAACCAAACGCCACATTTTTCCATAACAAAACAAAATCCTTACAAATGTAATCTATAACAAATCTACAAAGGTCTCCCCAAAACACC